>APFE031264941.1:98557-221937 GCA_000404065.3 Pinus taeda | reverse complement strand
AGTACAGAAGTGCAACATCAGTAGCAGATATTAAATGCAAACATTAACAAATCATGTTCCATTCATTCATCAAAACCTCCTCGGAGGGTGCAAAAGTGCATGTTCTGAGGACAAGTTTTTGACAAATTTCTGGACCCTTCTCTAAATGCATGAGAAGGGTTTAAATACTACTAACTAAAACTAAAAATAACTTATTACAAAAATTTAGGATGCGGTTAAAATGACCGTCCTTTTTCTAAGCAAAAATAAAGTAAACTATTTCTAAAATTAAATCTAACATCTAACTATTTATGTATTTTCTCCTTAATATCACAAGCATTCAACATTGCCTGAGAATAGTCGGTTGACCGACTTCAGCTTATAATTGTGTTGTGAAACGGAATTAGCAAGATCTTGTGCCATCTTTTCGGCAGAATTGATGATGTATTTGGGAATCATCCGCTGACTATATGACTTTACCATGTATGCCCAGTATTACTCCCAATTTAACTTGATTAACCCTGAAATTGCTTCTGCCTTTTCTTTAGCTTTCTGTTTCTAGCGTCGCCTCTTGCAATTTTTTGGGGTTTGCAAGTAACTGAGCAATTGGAAGCTTTCCTTTTTGAGCAATTTTCTCAGTGATGCGTGATTAGCGTTAGGCACTAATCGCGCATCGAAAACTGCCTCTGTTTCTTGATTCGAGCTTCCTTGACGCGTTTTTCGCCTTTTGCGCCTTTAGGGAGATATAAAGCTCAAACTTTGTGAAGATAATGATTCCATAAGCTCTTGACCTGAGTCTTAAACTGTTCATTTCTGTCATCAACACTGTCCGTGTATGTGAGAATTTGGGGCCTTGCTGCTATCGAGTGCAGGAATGAATGAGCTAAATCTGTAACTGATGTTTCAACCGACCTTGATGGGCCTGTAGTAGCCGCAAATCCCATTACCTTAGGACTCTTTTCCTTGTTCCTTTCTAGATGGAAATTGGAGTCCTGCCTTTCTTCCTCATAGTTTCCTGCATACTGTCTTGTATAACCTTTTGTTCTTCGTTCCTGCAGTTTTACAAATGAGGTGAAAGTAATAATAAAACTAATGACAGGAAAGCTTTAAATGCCAAAGATATGCAAAAACACGCCACCTTACGTGAACTGGCTCTTCGATAAACACAAAACCATATTTTATTAACAACTGGCATATAACTCATTAAATAACATTAACGCGCGTGACCAGTTCTTGTTTTATGGAAAAAACTTTTTCTTGAATATTGAGCCAGGAAAATATGCGATGGAATGATTCTGCGATTTGCATCGCAGTATCGCAGTTCACAACATCGTATTATCGCAATATTGTTGCATCACAAGATCGCAAGATCGCACGATCGCAAGATCGCAAGATCGTTTAATCGTTATGTGTATTTTATGTGTTTTTGCGATATGCGATATGCGATATCGCATATCGGCGATTTTGAGGTTTTCCAACGTGAGTGCTCATTGATGCATGCGATGCGATGGAGTTTCACGTCGCAATCTCGCATTTTTTTTAAATTTTAGCTCATAAGAAGGCATCCTATCATTCTTTTTGCGATGCGATATTTCTTAAGGAGTGAGTTTACTTCCTTTATCATGAAACTTAAGCTTTTTTAGATTTTTCAAAGGTATTTTCCTAAGTTCATGATGGTAAGCTTTATCCAAAAGGAAATATAAGCACTAATTGATTTTTTAAATTTTTGACTAAGGGTCCCTACTTATTTAGTATTAGCAATAACGTTATATAAGGAGGGGGGTTGTTGGTGGCCACAACAATTAGGAAGGTCCTTATAGCCTTTGTCTTTGATTGTAATTGGGTAAGATGCGTTATGGCACTGGTCACTTCTTCTAGCTTTTCAATTTTGGTCAATGGTTCTCCTTCCAAGATCTTTACTCCTTCAAGAGGTCTCAGACAGAGAGATCCACTCTCTCCCTTTCTCTTTATCCTCATGATGGAAGGACTTGGGCGGTCTATCAAGCATGCGAAAGAAGGGGGTAACATCAAGGGTATCCAACTTTCTGAAACTGGAAAGGATTTGTACCATCAACAATTTGTTGATGACACTATGTTGTAGGGAGTCCCAATGGTAAAAGAAGCTCTTACTTATAAACAAATCTTGCGTGACCCTCCATGGGCACAGGTATGGAGGTAAATTCGTCCAAATCTAAGATTTTTTCTTTAATACTAATATAGCTATTCAGAGAAACATATCCAGAATTCTGGGCTTTCAAAGGGAGGTCCTTCCTTCCAAGTACTTGGGAGTTCCTCTAACTGATAAACCTTTGCACAAAAGCATTTGGGAGCTGGTAATTAATAAGATGTAGGATAAAATTAGAAAATGGACTATTATATCTTTAAACTTGGTAGGTCAGTTGGTGCTTACAAAAGCTGTTTTGCAATCAATCCCCATTTTCATGCTTTCAGCACTTCTAGCTCCAAAGGGAGTTTTAGATCAATTTAGAACCATTCAAAGAGACTTTTTTTGGGGTAAGGGGGAGGAGAGAATGAAATGGGCCTTGGTAGCTTGGGATAAGATTTTCAAACCAAAAACCCATGGGGGTATTGGATTGGATGATCCAGATGTAATCATCAAGGTTTTAGGGGCAAAATTATGGTGGCGTTGGGTGAAAGATCCAAAGGCTCAGTGGGCTAGTGTTTGGAAAGAAAAATATGCCATCACTTGGCAAGATAATGATCACATCAGGATGGCAGGAATCATAAAAGGATCCCATATTTGGAATAAGGCCTAGGAGAATAGAGGCTTAGTGCAGAAAAACAGTTTCTGGGAAATCAGAGAAGGAGACCTTGCTCTATTTTGGGAGGATAAATGGCAACAAGAACCTACACTGTTAAGAGAGGACTTTCTGGACCTTAAGAAAGAAACGGATACCAAAGGGATTTTCAGGGTTAAAGATTTTTGGGAACAAACCAACATAGAAGACAAATGCAGAACTTGGAAGAATATAGAATTTGGGGATGACAACCCCTTGAAAGCAAAAGCAGATGCACTACAGACAATTTTGGACCAAAGGAAGATTCTTGTTTCGGAGGGGCATGACCAACTTAGATGGGGCAACAATAAAGAAGGTACCTTCAATATTAAGGGAGCCAAGAAGATATTCCTTGAGCTAATTCCTATGTACCAGACAGGGTTTGGCAGAACCTTTAGAGGCATCAAGGTTGGATGAAAATTAAACTCTTCATGTGGTTGGTACATCATAAGAAAATTCTGACTTGGGAAAATATTAGGAAGAGGGGTGTTCTGGGACCTTCTAGATACCAAATCTGTGAAGCCCAAGAGGAGACAATGGAGCACCTTCTCAATGATTGCATCTTTATCTCTAGGTTGTGGGACACTTTTGCCACAATTTTCCAATAGACGGATAGGTGCAAAGAAAGCATTATCAACACCCTAAATAACTAGAGACGAAACTTCTCTGAGTATGAGTTTCTTCCTTGGCTTGGGTTTTACTTCCAGGCTTCATAATTTGGAATGTTTGGAAAGAAAGGAACAATAGAATCTTAAAAAATGTACACAGCACCACCCAACACATTTTTTAGCAGATCTTAAGACAACTCAAGGAGACGGTTAGCACTATTGTGTAAAACTCCCCAAAATATCTACCTTCAGAAAATGAGATGCAGATACATCATCAGCTGGGTATGTAGGGGCTTATACCACAGGGAATGGATAGGAAGCTTATGAATCCAGCAAATAAGCCATATTATTGGCATCCTCGCCCTCAGGGTTTTCTAAAATTCAACATTGATGGGGCCTCAAAAGGCAACCCAGGTCTTGCTGGTTTTGGAGGAGTGTTACGAGATGATATTGGCTGTATTCTTTTTATTTTCCATTGCCATCTGGGAAGAGCTACAAACAATATGGCTGAATTAATGGCTCTTGAACAATGTTTAGATTTCCTGAAGCAGGATAATCTCCAGAATATTATTATTGAAGCCAATTCTGAGTTGATCATTAACTCGGTTAAAAGAATATGTTGTGGCACAGAGCCAAAAAAAGTCTCAAGTCATTGGAGGCTGATCCAGGTCTTTCAAAGGATCCAATTTCACCTCCTAGACTTACGCATAGTGAGTTTCACTCATGTGCGAAGGACGACCAATAAATTGGTGGACATTATGACCAATCAAGGAGTGGTTTGCACTAAAAACAGGGTCAAGTTGATTTGGCGAGAGATGCCTCAGAACAGATTAAGGGAGCAACGTTTTAGTCAGGTGGAAGAGGACAATAAGGTATTCCGAAACAGGGCCACAGAGATGGGATTTGGTTGACTTTTATGCAGAGTTATGACATAAGTAAGGTTGATTTTGGTATGCAGGTCTATGATTGGTAACAACGAACCAAAAGTTTCAGGAGGTTGGCTGGAAGAAGGGATCTTCATCTTCCTTTGGCCGAGGCGCCGGAATCCAGTCTTTCGTGGTAGCCGCAAAACCCCACTTTTTTGCTTCCGATAGCTTTACCGCCCTCGAAGTGGTTTTCAGTGTATCGCACCCCCTTCATGCCGGAAGCAGTTCTTCTCATTTGGAAGCAATTCCACTCACCACGCAACACGTGGCTAAGAGGGGGGAGGAAATACCGCCCTCATCGCGTAGTAATCATCGGTGAGTTAAGGCCACACGATATGATTCATAACCATTGGATCAATCGTGGTAAATCTATAGCCAAGATTAATCATGCTTGTTGGTGGGTCCGAAACGGAGGTTAAAGCTCGAGCTGTTCGCACGACCTATCTGGAATCACGCATATATGACGGATTTCGGGAGGTGAAAATGAACGATGGTTATGTCAAAATTGGACCCGATAGAATTATCAATTATGGTATATTGATTCCATCAGGTCTGATTTGCTTGTTAAACGGTGCACTTGTTGGCCACTCGAAATGTTTCTCATCCGCTGGATCTTTAGCTCAGGATCTAACGGCTAGTTGTGAGTAAAGCCTTTTGTACACTATTTTTTTTTTCAATTGAATAGAAGGATCTGCTCTTGCCTTAGCAAAAAACAAAAAAAAAGATGTTATATGTTGTTGATGAGTATGTTATAGGTTAACTTGTTGTGGTTATGGGATAGTGAGCTTGCTGATTAGGTTATATGTTGTTATTGTTATATGATAGTAACTTGATGATTAGGGTTATAACATTAATATCTTGATGTTATATGTATCATGCTAAATTGGATTGGCCTATGTAGATGGTTAGGGTTAGGACATTTAGGTATGAGTATGCTTATTTGTGACATTGTGTTGTACTTATCTAGACTGATCATACATATGTGATTGTTATGCATGAATGAAAATTGTTTATGAGCTTCTGATGTGAACATGTTAGCTAGTTACTATTATGGATATCATGACCTTATTTACATTTGAATTGATATGTTGTGAAGTTATATCATGCTAATCTAGATTGATTGTGCAGAAAAGATAACCTCCCCTGAGATACATTAAGGTATGATCTTGCTTATGTCATCTTCTTTGTTCTTGAATGTTTGATTATGTTGTTTAATTGGTGTTTGAGTGTTGGTGTCTATTATGTCGCATATCTATTGTCTAAATGTTTGATTACTTGCATGATATGAGTATGTGTTTGTAATATTTCCTAAATGAACAATCTTGTTTTAAGATCATTGTACTAACACATATGTGTTGAGATAGTTGACATGTACTTGAGTGTAATATATGATAGTTGTAGTATTATTTCTAATGACTATGAGTTGACAATGAATTATGACATGAATTCTAGTCTTGGTAAAGGTTGATTTCAAATTGATAGATATGATTGTCTTCATATTTGGAACATGTGTAAACAATGCAGGAAACATGCTTGGTATTAGCATGACAAGGCAATAGTTCATGTGTTTATATAAATAACAGTTGGGTGATGTGATAGTGCATAGTAACACTCAATTGCAGCAAGGAAAAGGTCAAAGAAAGGGACCGGGCAAGAATTATTTTGGCTATGTTTGGAAACCCTAATTCCAAACGAGTGAGTGCTTTTCATATAGGAAGCCTTCT
Source organism: Pinus taeda (assembly GCA_000404065.3). Lineage (NCBI taxonomy): Eukaryota > Viridiplantae > Streptophyta > Pinopsida > Pinales > Pinaceae > Pinus > Pinus taeda. The sequence goes on along the minus strand of APFE031264941.1, from coordinate 215,902 downwards.
TAACCTTAATCTTGTCTGACATTATGTGGATATGTGCTAGATTCATGAACTTGTATTTGACAGGTATAATAGCCAATCTCTAGCTACAGGTGGATTTGTCAAGGGAATTGGAGTCCCTTGAGAGATGGCATGGATGTGTTCAGTTGCAAGAAACTTTATGGGCACAAGAAGGTAAGGTAACCAATGTATTTTTATGTTTATTTAAGCATTGACAGTTATGTGTTGATGGAAGTATGATGTAAGGGATTGCATGGAAAAGAAATTTCCATGGAATCTTGAAGAAGGCTCAGGTTGAGATTTCCCTTGGAAGCATTGGGAACCATGGAGATTGAGTCATGGTGTCTATTGTTATTCTTGTTCTTTTGGTCTTTTGGTGATTTGTTGTGCTTGATTATGGCTTTTTTTTTTCATATTGTGAATGGCCATGCCACTTTGGTTGTGGTGTCGTATTGTTGTTGGTTTTCCTTGATCTTCTTCTTGCTTGTTTCTTGTCTTGCGTTTTATTTTTGAGGTCTGGAGAATTGGTTGGGAAATATGAAATTTAATAGAGCCTGGGGAGAGCTGAATGAATACCAACAGGTGATGTAAGGCCTTGATGAAGCTCAATGCATGTATAAGGGTAGATGAAGGCAAGTGTATAACAACTAGTTGGATTGGTTGGGTCCATTAGTGTAAATGGATGATGACACGACAATCATGAGAAAAAGTAATCAAGAAAGGTAAAGTAAATAGATTTGAGGCATCAGATGCCTTAGCTATGTTGGGAATTGTTGCTCTCAATGTTGTACATGCGTTGCATGGATAAACCTCATTCTCTTAACCTTGACCTTATGATATATGGTAATTATGTTGTAATCATGATTATGTCAATGCATATATAGGTATACATGTATGTATGTAGGTATGTCATTTTCTAGTGAGATCATGATTGTTTTGTGCTAATGTTATATATATGTATGTATGTATGTATCTTTGTCACTGTCTAGCAGGGTTGTCAGGAATCATTCTTATGGAGGAATGATTGCTTATGTAGGTGAATGGCATGAAGAGATTCTTGGTTCATGAGGAATCAAGTGGGAAGAATAGCATGATAGATCTCTGAGGTTAGTATCATGCGGATATGAATTGATATTATGTGATTATACTATGTCTATGTTTATGTTATTGATAGGATAATGTAGAGAGATACATCAGTGAAAGGAAAGCAACGTGATGCACGACATGCTAGGATAAGCATGGATGGAAGAGAGACACTAGAAGCAAGGTTTCTTGGTAGAGACAATGTGGTTTTAGATTTGTGGTACTACCGTTGTGCATATATTGTACATGTTATCACTCCAAAATTTCTCTAGAGTTGATGTGAAAGAAATGATAGAAGTAACCACAAACCTACTTTGGAGATTAGGATCTAGCCTTCCTAATGCTTAGAGAGGGCTCTCTCTTTATGATTTAACTTTGTTTAGTTAATTGATTTTAGGCTAGTTATGATTATACTTGGGTTTTGATTTTGATTTACTGGTGAGATCACTAACTTAGATGGGTAGAGGGATGTATTTTACCATTGGGATATGGGGTCAAGTGTCAAGACAAACAAGACTGGAGAAAGTTCTAAAACTAGTGTCTACAGCGAAAGGTAGCTGAGTAATTTAAGGTCTTAAGGCTGGAATAATGAAGTTGGTTTCAATCAGATACAAGGAGAAATTAAGGCTTCCTTAGGTTGGATAATGAAATTAGTGAAAGAGGTAAACGGGGATGGGAGAGAAATTAAGGATTCTCATATCCGGATACCAGAAGAAAACATAGAAATGATCATCTGTTCAAAACAGAGTGTACTTAAACAAATTTTGAGATAAATTTCTAGTTAATTCATTCATTTTAGATAACACGTAAGTTTTTGTAATACATAAGAAGATAACAAATTTGAAAAACAAAATACTTCACTATAATAGCTCAACACATGAATCCTGTAATGCAATCTTTTTATTAATCAGTCCAGTTTGTTGACTTGAAAAAAATGGTATAATAACCCTCAGGTTTCTGATCAATACAACTCTACAAATGTCTAGCAATCCACACCCAATACTTCGAATTATGAAGTATTTATACAAAAGAATTTTACAAAATATTCCAAACTATCTTGGGAACTAATCTAGGAGAAAGAAATATCTTCATGCAAGAAGATATAGACAACTATTGAACTGCTGCTTGTTGTCCCTGTTATTTAGGTTCTGCTGTCTTTGATCTTTTGATATTTTGCACTTTAATCTGCTTTGTTGTTTGGTCTTCACACTGGATGTTCTATTTACTCTGACCTTTCATCTGATACACTTTGACCTGGTTGACCTGTCAATATCCTCTTATTGTGCCCTTTTACTTTACTCTACATTTTTTACATTTTTACTGTGTATTCTACAGTAAATCATTTAGTTTCTCCCATGTCTCAGTATCTGGTAATTGGATATTGATCATTTTCCTGAAAATCTCATCTGCCTCTATGTACATGATTTCTTCTTGCTTTGTGATAATTGTCTTTTCCTTCTGAATAAAGCCTTTGAATACATTTCCTTGCGAATCTTGAAGTAAACATGTTTTGGAAACTAGTATCAAAACTGTTTGTCCAAGCTCCCGTTCTGCTAATCACCGCACAACAATGGATGATAGGGCTTCTGGGGATACACAGTGAAGCAGTCAGAGGAGGCTTTCGGGTAGGAGGAGATAGTTGGAGGTCGATCTTCTGAGGGCGATTTTTTGGTTTTTAACCAACAGTGGTTAAATTTTGAGCGGAATTAATAAATGAATAGTAGCTAGTTTTGGATTTTGGTGGGCAAGCGGTTTCAGGGGCCATCACACTGCTTTTGCCAGGCAGACAATGTTTTCCCGAGAGCATGCAATTTCACCTGGAGCAACCACGTAGTAGAATGGGTCCCAAGAAAAACCACGAATCTCACATGCTCTCGGGTTGGTAAAGGTCCAAGAGGGAATGAACACGATATGGATGCGCGCCATCAGATCTGGGGGTGGAAGATCGAATGGATGTCGCGTGGTCGAGATGCACGGAGGGAATAGGCGTGAAGATTTGTGGGGCCCAAGGGATTAATTACAACTAATTCGTAATTAATTAATGAATAAGGTGGGGATTAAATATAATGAGCGGGTTTATGGAGTGGGACCAGGGTTTATTGTGGTGGGTTTTTCTTAACCACACCTGGATTGGTGGGTTAAAAGTTTATGTCGGGGAAACATAAATTGAGAAGTTAATTAAATAATGCGAGGGGGATAAAACTTAGGATAAGAGGTTTTCATGGGTTTTTTAACGTAAAATAGGGAAATTAATAAGGGGAAAGATGATTTTTTCAATGGGAAATGGGTTTCACACTAGGGGAAAGGGGTTTTAGGTAGGGAGGGTGACCTTTGGAGGGTAATTTACTAGGGAAATGTGTGAAACCAAGGGGTAAGGGTCAAAATGAAGGGAAAATGGTACTTTTATAAGAAATGAGGGGAAAATGGGGAAATTAGTAAATAAGTATGGGGGGGGGGGAATGAAATGAGGGGAAGTTAATCAAGTAAACTAGTGAAGATCCTTTCACTCTCATAAATGCTCTTGCACACTGAAACATAGGATTGAGGATGATAAAGTGCTTATGATTTAACAACCATGTACATTTGCAACCTTTCTTCTACCTACATCCTAACATTTTTTCTTCATTTTATTGGGTGCATTTAGGCTAGCAGACCCTTTATTTCCCTTTCTTTTGAAAAGTAAACTATCTAATTCTAACCTTATAACTTCCAATGGCTCAGATTAAGCTTATGAGCACATTTTTATTTCTCTACCTAACTACTCATCTACCAAGGTTAAACAGTTTGGCCAAATCTGTATTCTCTATCTATAAACATGAAATTTAAAGCATGAATTAGTCAAGATTAAGCTATTTGACTATCATGGGCTGTGGTATTTATGACAAGCTGCACACAACCATTATTTTTCACATAAAAGTAAAAGTAGTGGCACTTGAATTTTCACACTTTCATGATCTGTTTTTGTTTGGGGTTCATATTTAATATTCTTTTTTTATCTTTGTGTTTCTTTTTGTCCTTTGATTATTCTTTTAGGACATACCCTCTTTACATTTTTTAATATGGGAAACATTTGCAAAAAAGAAAAGGTATGTACAATATTAAAGACTTAACATAGTCAATTCAAAATTATGATCCCTATTATTATAGGAACTTAACAGTACATATGGTGTTGTGTGAAGGTGGTGTTGTGTACATGTCGTGCATATGGTACTGTGTACATGTGGTGTCATGTACATGTCGTGCATGTGGTGCTATGTACATATAGCATTGTGTACACGTTGTACAGGTGGTACAATGTACATGTGGTGTTGTATACATATTGTACAGGTGGTGTCGTATACATGTGATGATGTGTACATGTGATGCAGGTGGTGTTGTGTATAGGTGGTACTATGTACCTGTTGTACATGCGGTAATGGTATACATGCAGTATTATGTGCATGTCGTACATGTTGTGTTGTCTACATGAAGTATTATGTATGTGCATGGTGTAGTCATGGTATCATGACATGTGTATTAATTGTGTTGTAATCTATGTATGTATATGTATTGTGATGTGGTGTACACCAGATGTAGGTGTATGTATTGTGTTGTGTTGTACACTGGGTGTAGGTGTATGTAATGTATGTCAGATGTAGGTGCATGTATTGCATGGTGTTGTATGTCATGTGTGTGATTTACACTATGTGTATTTGTACATGGTTGAAGAGAAGGAACTGGGTTTTTGTCGGGTGTAGCAACCAATTTGGTGTGTGAACGAAATAAAGGCAAAGGTAGAATCTAATGATTGATTAAAGGATAAGTATCAATATTTTATTTCAGTTTTATTATGCGCGTGAATTATGATTCTAGTTTATGATGGTTATATGTGATTTAAGATTTTGACCTATGATGGTTGTGTTTTGAGCTAACCTAATGTGATATATTTATACATAATGATTTGGTCAAAGATGCTAGTTTGACTTGTTGTGATAGGAAGTAAACATGATTACAAGTGTACCTTTTTGATGAGCTACTAATGAGGTATGATTTGCAATTATTTCAATTTATTTTAATCTAATGGAAGTTACGTCCTTGGTATAGGAAGCATGGAAATGCCCGGTTGGGTGGTTGAAATCGACTGTAAGCATTAGCAGCAATGACAAAAGGAATTTGAACATGAAGAAGTATGTTGGTAAAGCACTTCAGGAACAGGGCCATTGTGGGACACTGGTACTCAACAGTGTCCATTGATTTCCATGAGCATGCTATGACCGGTATGATGGTTTTGAGGTAGGTATATGCCTTGGTTGTTTGACCTTCCAATGTGTGGAAGCCTTTCTAAGGGATGCATCGCACAGGATAGGGGATGTTAGGGAACTTGGAAGGTGAGTGACTACACAAAAGGGGTGATTGTATTGCCAGAGGGACTACATAGTAGAGAAGGGAAGGTCGGGGATGGATTTGTTTTGGCCATTAGCATTTCCAAATGGAATCAAATGCACATTGGGAGTGTGCCTGGAAAAATAAGTCGATAACTATTCCATGAGAGGACAAGTGGCGCAAGATTATAGCGTTGGACATTGGATGCAGTTTGACTATGGCAGTGGATTCTAGACTTCTTAGGAAGGAGGTGAATCCTGGTATTACTTTGAGGGTGGAGGTGTGAGCCTTTGGATTCCTTTATTGTGGATGTAGGCATCGTATCCTTTTATTTGTTGGTTTAGAAAATGTGCATATGTGTATATGTGGCTATTGTAAAATCGTAATGGGCTATGTTATAAAGCTGTAGTAAGTGGTATGGTTGTTATCTTGTCATGTTGTCATGATGTTTTTCTTTTTAGAAGGTCATTCATTCTAAATACTATAACGAGCTAAGTTATAAAGATCCATGGGCAATATGTTTTATTTTCAGCGGTTTTGCTGAGTTCTTGGTGTGGTTTAACACTGAGGATGGTGTTCCCCAGGGGGGGGGGTTATGTAACAACCCTGGTGAAAAGTACATGTAATAAAAATTAATAAAGACAAAATAAGACCATGGTTAAGGGACACTTATTCCAAGCTGAATGTTGGGAAAAAATATCCTAGTGGGCATCACTAGATGTGTTCATGGATAAAAGAAATTGGAAAATGCAAAGGTAAAGGCATTAAAAATGCATAAGGCATTTTTGGCACATTTATTTATGAAAATAAAGGAAAATAGGAGAAAAGGGAGGTGAAAGGTCACAGGTTGCATGTGAGGAGGAAAATGAAGGAAAATAATGGAAAATGAAGAAAATAGAGGCCTCATTAATAAAAAGGCTTCTAAGGATCAGTGGGTAAGGCTTGGCTAGTGTAAGCTTGGTGTGTTTAGTTTTGGAGCTCTCTCATTATTATCTCTCTCTCTCACTCTTAGACACTTAGAATTTTCTTGGAGCACTCTAGCTTTGGAACAAGGAAAAAAAAGAAAAGGAAAGGAAGGAAAGTAAGGATCAAGCAAGGAAGAGTAGGATCAAGCAGCTTCAACAGGAATACTTGCAGGCAACATATTGCATGTGTGATTTCCTAGTTGGTTTTGACATGCATGGATTTGCATGTTGGTGTATGGATCTCTTCCTATCGGTGGCATGGTTTTGCTAGGTTATGATAGTGGTTTTCAGCCTCGCCTTGCCTTTTCTAGATGTCATGGTGTGTTGGGATGTTGATCTCGGTTTTGAGCTTTGGAATTGTTGGATGGATTTCAGAATTCGTAGCAGAGGTGGTCTCAAGGTTCATTCCCAAAGGCCTGGAATCCCTTGACTGATTTTGGTAGGATACATTGTAAATCCTAAGGGAAGTGTCTCAAGTTAGGGCCTAGTGATCCGAGATTGGATTGCAGTAAAGCCTGAGAGACAAGGAGATAGAAAATTCGTCAAGGATAGTGATGGATTCTAGATGGCATTCTAAGTTTAGCTTGGTTTTGTGGTTGGAGAACCTATTTTGGTGTGGTCATGGTTTGGTGAGGGTGGAGGTGGTTTAACCTCTGGATTCCCTTGTTTTTTTTGGATTGGTTTATCCATGAGATCCCACATTCATGCTTGGAATATGGAACGAGGGTGACTAGTTGAAAGAAAGATTTGGTTCAACCATGTCAATGATTGGGTGGTATGTGGAAATCCTGAGCCTGGTCAAAGTTTCTTTTGTTTAAAATCTAAGTTCTCTTGCTTTTGTACTTATTTATATGTGGATTTAATGGTTGTTATCTCACTACTATTTTCATGGTTTAATGTTGGTTATAAGCATGGTTATATGACTGGTTATTTTCATGTTTATTTCATGTATTTGATTGTAACTAAAAGGATAATGGATGCAAGACCTACTTGATGTCATCACAGTTCAAGGGAGAAGGTGGTGATCCTTCTTGTCATGTCTCATAATATTTTTCAGTCATCATGCTCTGTCTTGTATCCTAGACTTGTAGATTGCATTGATGCCAAGTGTTTGACAAAATGCCAGTCCCAGTTACAGATGGTCAGGTATAGTCATGGAGTTAGTTTTTGTTTATCAATCTTGTCATCACGTGTTTAATGGATTTTGGAAGTTAAAATAAGTTCTAGGCAGTGGCCGAAATTCTGGGATTGAAAAGTTCCTTAAATCCCACGGACTCTGGTATAGGTCTACTTGAAATAGTCCCTAGACGCAGGCATGCAGGCTTGTGGGAGCATCCAGAGCTCTTTGGACGTTGGCATGCCCATAGCATGGTAGTGTATAGAGGTTTAATATCTTAAAAACTTAGTGAGACCCAGGGGCATGATACCTGTGTGGTTGGGATGACTCTTGGGAGTGTTGTTACTGATGTGGAAGGTATGTTTGATGGGTTTCCAATGATTCCACTTCCTTAAGCATACGTAGAAGGTTGAATCATTTCATAGTATCCTCTCATCACATGTTTACCCTGATTTACCGGTTACTTGGGTAGATATGGGAGGAGGGTGTTACAGGAGAGAAAGACAATTTCTTTGGTCTGAAACCTAACAGCACGAATTTGCCGACTTGAAGTATCACCTCTAATCTACACCAATTCTCACATTACCACACCTACAACAACCATTTGAGATTGAGATAGATGCCTCAGACTATGCTATTGGTGTATTTCTTACTCAGTAGGGGAATCCAATGGATTACCATAGTGAGACGCTTTTAGACACATTCCAAAAGTATCCCACCTATGACAAAGAAATGCATTCTGTTATGTAGTCCTACCATAAATGGAATCATTACATTTTGGGGAAGGAAACAATCATGTACATAGACCACTGGCCCCTGCAGTTCATATAGACACAAGGGAAGTTGCAGAATGTTTTCCGTTAGAAATGGTCTACATACTTGTAACAATTCCATTTGAACATTAAGTACAAGAAGGGAAACACCAATAATGTTGCAGACTGCCTCAACTGACCACCGGTCATGGCACTGATCCTTGTGCTCGACTCTTGTGGGCATGAGACTTCGGGGTGGTCACATATTTAGAAGAGAGATCTAGAATTTGGTAGCATATACCAAACACTCCTGGAAGGCAAGTAAGTTCCAAAATTTCACCTCTAGGATGCACTTATATGCCACCTGGGACACATCTATGTACCTTCAAGAGAGCATGCCAAAATGATTTGGGAGGTACACTACACTTGGGCCGTTGGACATTTCAGAGTAGAGAAAATAGTGGTAGTACTGCAAAAGTATTTTTATTGGCCGAACCTTCATCAGGATGTTGGGAAGTACATTAAATCCTACACTTCTTGTGCCATTTCCAAAACAACCATCAAGAATCAAGGCCTATATACTCCTTTTTATACTCCTAGTTGAACTTGGGAATTCATCTCCATGGATTACATATTGAGACTTCCTTCTACTAAGCACATAAACGACTGTGTTTTCGTATTCATTAACAGATTCTCTAATATGGCAATTATGGTGGCCTGCAAGAAGAGTATCACAGAAGAGGCCACTGCTAATCTCTTATTTCAGTGAGTTTGGGTACACTTTGGGATCCCACATTCCATTGTGTCAGATCGAGACAATATATTCCTAAGGGAATTTTTGTCAAGTCTTTGGTCAATGCTGGATACCAAACTTACTAAGTCCATGAATTTCCACCCTCAAACTAATTGCCAAACAGAGGTTGTCAACTAGATGACCATACACATTCTGCGCATGTAAAACTCGAAGCATACACACACATGGGATGAAAGCATCCCTTATGTCCATCAAAACTACAACAGATCTCTCCATAGCTCAACAGGCCACAACCCCTTTTAGGTTAGGTTGGGGTTTCAGCCATTATGTCCCATATATGTGGCCATACCATTTGTAGCTACTCAGGCAAATTCGGCTCACATCCAGTTCAAAGCCGACAGGGCTAATAACTTCATTGAGAACATTCAATACAACTGTTATTAGGTCCATGATATATTGGATAGAGCCAATGCTAAGTACAAGCAACGCCATTATCAGCATCAGGTACCAAACAAGTTCCAGGTGGGCGACAAAGTTTGGCTACATTTGCAAAAGGAATGCCTTGCTAGACCCCACCATAAGATTTTACCACTCCAATATGGGCCATACAACATCACTAAGGTTGTAGGGGACAATATCTTTGAGCTTAAAATCCTACCGTTCCTTCGTCTGCACCTAGTGTTCACTATAGACAACCTTCGATCATACTTTCCACCATTGTTGGTCACATCTGACATTGCAGAATAAATCACACCAACAAAGCTAAACCTAGACTGCATGGAACATGCCACAACTGATTAGACCATGGACACAAATATCAATAAAACTTGGTAACAAAGGATCCAATTATATCGAGTTGTCAAAGCAGGCCAACTCCTTCACTAGGGCAAGTGGTTCACCAGGGACCAGGTTCAACAAAAATTTCCTCACCTCATGGAGGCTCTACATGCAATGGTGACCATTTCTTCCTAAGGAGGGAGGACTGATCCAGGTTGATATTGGTGGCCACCTGCCTATTCCACCTGTAACTCCAGTCAGTTTCATATGTTTCCTTCTTTATTGCAACATTTACTATTTTTAGTAGTTTTTTTGGGTCCTAAACTTCCATAATAGTTTTGACCCCCTAAAAAACATATTTCCAACAAGGTATCATACATGCCAAATGGAGATAATATGACCAAGTTACAAACCTAGGAAGTTGGCTTCCCAACTAACCCCAATGAGGCCCACAAACTCTTGGCGTTTCGTCTCTTGGGGTTAGGGTTTTTCCTTGTTGTTCAATAATAAATAGGACCTTAAGCCTCATTGTAACACAGTTCATAGATAAGCTAGCATCACTCGAGTTAGTTTATTTCCATTCTATTTGTAAGCATATTTCAATATTTGATATTAATGAAATGAAGTGTTGTTTGCTGCATCTCTGTATTTATGGTTATATCGGTATTTTGTTACGTTCTTGGTTAAGTTCGGATCATAAATAAATACTAAGAATAAAAAGAAAAATAAACAACAAGAAATAAAACTGAGCTAATTTAATCTAATTTAATTTATCCTACTCCTATTTTACTCTACACTAGGTGACATCGAAGTAGGTAAAATAAAAATTCCAATGCAACCACTCATGTAACTCCAAACCTACACCCATATGTATATCAAAATTTGTAGAAACTAAATTTATCTAACATAAATAAATAAAATAATTATATTAATCATAAATGAAATAAGATTACTATTATTTATGAGAAATTTCACTCAAAAAGATTTCTCCAACCATGTTTCAATTCTATCCTGAAATTCACGAGGTAAACATGAAATGTTTGAAGGAAAAACATAGATGGAAAATATATTTATTGGGAAATATATAAAGAAAGTCCATATACTATATCATGTAGAAGGATATTAGTACTAGTGGTATTATTACTTTTATTTACATCACGTATTAATATTATTATACAACGAGAACTTCTTCAATAATGATTCTTCCAACCAAGTCTCAATTGGGTCATCAAAATTAAGTTGGAAGTTTCTTAAGGATTGTGGAGGGTTCATAGAAAAAACATGTATATGATAGAAAAATGAATCATTAATTTAGAATTATATTTGAATATGGATGTTTTCACTAAATAAAGTTGATCATTTTTTGTTTGAAAAGAAATTGTAAGACACCCCTATCCACATTTACCGCTTTTATAAGCCCTCTGGGTAAATGTGAAAAGGAGTGTTACTATGACATGAACCGACCCTGAATTTATATTTATGGAAGTGAGGCCTATAAACTGAAAGCTTATTAATATCCCTTAGGATCACTACATCACCTAGAAGTTAGTCCAAAAACTTTGATGACCAGATCCTAAGTTGGAACTACTTTTTCTCTGACCTAACCCCCAACCACAACCACAACATGTACATGTGGTTATGAGGCTCCAACTACACTCATAAGCCTAGCTACTAGCAGTTATGACCCAAATCTTCTAGTTTTGTGCATGCGGTTCCAGGTCTATGCCACCTTTTCAGCCTAGCCTCTAGGCCCCTTCCTAGAACTGCCTGAAACTTTCCAAAAGCATGATTAATATGACAACAATACCGACCATTCAAAATTGAACAAGTTCTTTACCTAGACAGACCTAGTACACAAAATACATTTCATCAGACACATGGTAAACATGTCAGCTACAAGTCATGAATGCATATACGATCATAAACCTAAGAACTTCATCTGAGAATAACCAAGAAGGTCTAATGCCCTTTTAAGTAGTCGCACCAACACTTGTTAGCCCATCCATTCATTAACCATTCAAATAATTATCAAGTAATGAACAAAAGACATATCTAGAACATATTATAGAACCATGCTTATAACCAACATATAACCAAAATATTAATGATGGAAAAATAGCCATAAAGTCCACATAATAACAAGCAAAAGTGCTCATAAACCATAATAGGAAAATAGCTCTTATTAAAATATGTAGAAGCCAACCAAGTCAGAGACTTCCACGTGCCACTTGACCATATATTGAGCTAAACCAAATATTTCTTTAAGCTAATCACCCCCCTGCCATATTCCAAACATGAGTGTGGGACTTCATGGGATATACCAAGAAATAAAAAACCAAGGGAATCCATAGGTTAAACTAGCTCCACCCTAAAACTACCATGATATCACTAATACTCATCAAGAGATCAAAAAACTAAAACAAGCTTGGATGCCTGGAAATTTATTTACCATAACTTGAGGAATTTACCTATCTACACCCACATGTGAAGGGATTCCCAGAGAAAACCATATCTGCCCCCAACGCTTGGTAATTTTCTTGAGACCACCTCACCCGGTTCCAAATAATTATGGAAATCCAAATATCAAGCAAGAATAAATCCCATCACACCATAGCTATCCAAGAAATGGCAAGGCAAGGCTAAAACGACTGTCAAACCTGGAAAAACCCATGCCAATGACAACAAAAGAACCAAATATATAAATGCATGTACCATGCATTCAAACCTTACTTAGGAAATCACACATGGAACATGTTACCTGCTAGATCTTCCTGTTGAAATTGTTGATCCAATATTTTCCTTGATTTCATTTTCTTTCCTTTGTTTGTCCTTTTATTTCCTTTGCTTGCTTGTCCAAGTGCTTGTTCTCTTTCCTTTGCTACACCTGCGCCAAAGGTGGGGAAACGTTGCCAATTATTTCTCAGGTGCCTTTTTATCATTGATGTCTAGTCTCTTCCTTTCCTTTTTCATTTTTCTTTCATTTTCCTTCATTTTTCCCCTAATTTCCCTTGCATGCAAATCTATGTCTCTTCACCTTCCTTTTCTCCTATTTTACTTTATTTACGTAATTATATGTGAATTATTGCCTCTTTGCCTTTTTCAATTCCTTTCCCGATTTCCTTAGCCAATAATAAAATACAAGTGATTCCCACTTTAGTGTTTTCCTGACATTCAACTTCAAACACGTATCCCGTGACCTTGGTCTTATTCTTCTTTTATTATCCTTTATTACATGAAAAGTTACCTGGGGTTTTTACAAACCCCTCTTCGCTAAGGGAACATTGTTCTCGGTGTTTTATGACACCTATAACCAGCGAACTACTGAAAGCAAAACATAATTCCTATGGAGCTTTATAACATAGCTCGTTGCAATATTTGCAACGACCACTACTGAAAAAATAATAAAAGATATCGTTTATTAGAGCTTTATCACACAACTCATTACGATACTTACAATAACAACCACATATACTCATGCACATTTTCATAAAAAAGCAAACATACATACCATTTAAGGATATTTATAATTTCAGTTCGATATAGTATTCACAATAATATGCCAATACATACATATGTACATTTACTTTAAGCAACAAATAAAAGGATATGATTCTTGCATCAACGACAAGGGAATCCAAAGTTTCACATCTCCACCCTTAAAGTAATACTGAGGTTCACTTGCTTCCCAGGAAGTCCATAATCCATTTCCCAAGTCTAACTTACATCCAATGTCTAGCTCTACGATCATTGCACTACATGTTCCCTCAATGAACAATTACCGACTCGTTGTTCTAGCGCACACTCCCAATGTGCTCTGGTTCCATCTGGAAATGATAATGATAAAAAAAATTCATTCCTCAGCCTTCCCTTCTCTGCTACATAGTCCCTTGAGAAATCTAGTCATCCCCTTTTGTACAGTTGCTCACCTTCTAGGTTCCTTAACCTTTCCTTCTCTCCTACATAGTCCCTTGGGTGATCCATCCCTTGGCAAGGTTTCCTCGCATCGAAAGGTCCAAAAATAAAGGTATATCCCTACCTCAAAAACATCATACCATTAATAGCATGCTCATGGAAATCAATGGAAACTATTGGTTACCAGTGTCCCACAATGGCCTTGCTCCTAAAGTTCTTTACCAACATACTACTGTCTGTTCCAATTCCTTTTATCATGGATGGTAATTCTTGCAGTTAGTTTCAATGATCCAAGCCTAGAATTTCTGTGATTTCCTGTACCAAACACATACTTTTCATTAAAAGAAAAAGAAATTGAAATAAATTCAAATCATATCTCATTGGTGGCCCATCGGTAATGTACACTTATAATTCTATTTACTTCTCGCAACAACAAGTCAAACTAGCTCTTCGATTAAATCATGATGTATAAACATGTCACATACGGTTAGCTCAAAACACAACCATCATAAAGCATAATCATAGATCACATGAAAATACCATGAATCACAATCATAAATCATATGCATAATTAAAAACTGAAATAAAACAATGATGCTTATCTTTCAAATGTTTCTTTTGCTTCTACCTTTTTTCTTTGTCCTTTCCATAAACACATTGAATCAATTGTAAACCCCAACAAGCACCCAGTGCCTTCTCTTCTCTTTGATCATGTACACACACTAGATTGGTTGCCAAACCTAACAAACATTTGGTGATTTCTCTTCTCTTCAATCTCATACACACACTGGATCAGTTTCCAGACCCAACAAGATCTTAGTGCCTTCTCTTCTCTTTAAATTAACAAGGGAATCCAGAGACTCTACTGCCTCCTCCCTCAATATCAACAATAAGGTAATCTTGAGACTAAACCTCCTCTACCCTCAATATCAACAACATGGGAATCTAAAGACTAAATTGCCTCTACCCTCAATATCAACAACAAGGGAATCTAGAGGCTAAACTACATCTACCCTCAATATCAGTAACAAGGGCATCCAGAGACTAAACTGCCTCAACCCTCTATATTAGGAACAAGGGCATCTAGAGACTAAACTGCCTCAACCCTCAATATTAGCAACAAGGGCCCATACAATCCCATACCTTCCTATCCCATCACACTGTACAACACATACACATACACAATTTAAAACATAACACATACACCTACACCTAGTGTACAACACAGTACATACACCTACACCCAGTGTACAACACAATGAATACACATGTCATGATACAACAACTACACAATACTCATGACACAATACCACATGTACACAACAAAACATGTACAACACATACACAATAGTAGTACTACACATCCATATACCATACTATCTCTACTAGGAAACCTTTACTATAGTGTCTTTCTGTTGGAAACTAGATCACCACTTGGGGGGGGTGAATCAGTAGTAAGGGAACTTATAATTTTTTCTTCAAATTATTCTCTTTAATCATGCATAAAATGAAACATAAAAATA
Organism: Pinus taeda; assembly: GCA_000404065.3. Classification (NCBI taxonomy): domain Eukaryota; kingdom Viridiplantae; phylum Streptophyta; class Pinopsida; order Pinales; family Pinaceae; genus Pinus; species Pinus taeda. Next base: position 200,660 of record APFE031264941.1, on the reverse strand, counting down.
AAGATAAGAGCATCAACCATAAACATGAAGCATGAAATCATTCAACACAAAGGACACTTATGTTTCTCGTCAAAGACCCTCTCTAGGGAAAAAAACCACTCGTTGTTGTTGTGCTACTCAAATATTCATTATACTGAGAAAAATCTTTACATAGATTTACAACTGGCTATTATCAAATGAAGATCTATTTCTCATGCGAATCTACTAACTACCATTTGTTAGAAGCCACCACGACCAACGATCCTCACCCAGTTACTCCTGAACTATCAATCAACTCTATAGACTCCTATCTGTTGGAAGTCTCTATGACCAATGAGCCTCGCCTAGTTTCTCCTGAACTATCCAGCTACCATTGGATTCATAAAATTTCTCACTTATATTTACTTTTATGGAGTCTTCCAACTCCACTCCTCTATATGGTTCTCATTTCATACATTTTTAGACTAGAATCGAGAACTACTCAACACAAGCACTAAAACAACATACCATCAAGGCATATAATAAAAAACCAAATCCACACCAAAAAATGCAACACAATCTCACCAATCACTACATAACATAATCTGATCAACTCATCAACTAAAACCCTCTTTGCAACAAGTAAAACTAATCACAACTGAATGCTGCACTCAAACAATAAAATAGAGAACATGTTAGGAGAAAACATTCCTGAAATACACCTGTAAACAAACTCTATTTCACCTCCTTTCTTGTTGCATAAAATGTTGGCTGAGATATACTTCAACTAACTGCTACAACACTTGCAAATTGCTTTAGAAATTCTGAATCATACAACTCTCATAGCATGCAAACTCTTCTCTACTCTCACACCCACTCAACATACCAAGATAATCAACCATATTATCATTAAGCTTTCTGTAATATATATATATATAGATATGAATGAGGTGCTCAACTCAATAATTGCTAAGAACTACTAAGCTCCACAAACATTGTTCATATGCTTGATTTGATCAGAATCAAACTCATTGACTTGATGAAGACACTAAATCCAATTCATAAAGAACATTTCCAATTTTAATCACTTTATAGAACATGGTTAAGTCTTCCCAACCTTTTTCATAAACTTTTTGAACATGAACCATCGCCAAAACACTTAATTTACCTAATATGCATGAGGAATCCAGAGACATTCTAGCTAAACACTCGCACGCATAAAACTACTGTATCTAGGCTGCAACTACATGGATAATCCTTATTGCATGTGTTTGGAGCCCTACAACCACATTTATAAGCTTAGCTCCATGTGGTTAGGGAAGAGGATGGTCAAAGTAAACTTTCCTTAGCTGAGAACCTACCCAAACTTGCTCCAATGCTTAACCACCTTCTATAAGACCTCAGGGACCCTTCATCAACTCCAAAGCACACCTCCAAACCTCTGTGACAAGTCATTGAAATGGAGGCCCTAGTCTCCCAAAGTCCTCATCATGAACAACACCTCTAACTCCTCAAGCAACAAGAACAACCTGTGCAAAAACCTCCAACACCTGTAGCAACATCTCTAACACCTATAATAGAAACAACTATCCATAAATCAATATCCAACACCTGTAGAAACATATCCAACACATGCATCAACATCTCAACACATGTAGTAGAAACTATAATGCTTCCAACACATGTAGAAGCATATCGAACACTTGTAGCAGTGATTTCAACACCTACAACAACAACATCAAGTCATCCAACTACCTCAGACATCTGTGTTGGAAATTCCAACATATTATCTCCAATATATGCATAAACATCATCAATCTATGACAAGCCATCATACCATGCCCTGCAACCATCTCTACTCATCCTCCAAATCACCTCCACTAAGTCATGCCACAACCATGTTGACATCAATGCCAACCAACAAAACCAACTAGATGAACACTGCAACAGCCAAACAATCATCACACATCATCATCAGATTGACATAAGCATATGACAAGTAGCACCATGACCCTGTTGACATAAATTCCAACAAGCTCCCCCTTTGGCATTGATGTCAACCTCAATCTAATCTCCAACATCTAAGGTTGATCACCATACACTCTCCAACTATGAAGCTACAACACTCCAAATTATCTCCCCCTTTGACATCAATGGAAAAGGGCCATACCAACACTAAATAAGCAATACTAATATTGTACCGAATGAGAGTATAACTCCCCCTGTCATACACAACATCATGTTGATACAAGACTAATGTAGACTAGGAATGTGCATATAAAACAAGAAGCTCAGCCACCGACATGTCTCTAGCCATTTCCATGCAATCTTTGAAAACTGAACATGCTCCCCATGAGCATGTAATGAAGCTGCAAACACATTGTCTTTACTGTTGTAGCAACACATCCTGCTACTAGAATAATCCTCATGAACCATGACTCCAACTAAATTTGGAAAAGATATATAATGAAGTTTACATCTTCCACCCAATAGGGCTACATCAATGACATAAAATATAGGACACAACTTGGACTTCCATTAGCCCATACATGGCTGATTTGACCAAACATATAGACACCATGGATCTCTCCATGAGAAATATTCCAGCAAGATAGAACAATAAAGGTACATGGCTTTTAAATCTTCACATAAGTGTTCTCTCATATATGCATGCCCAATACAATAATATAACATGAGTACATGTCATCAATGAGCAACAATATATTCTCCATATAGCATCAACAATGATAATACAATTCATAGCATGTGCATCAAGTATATGACCTCCATGATAAATAATATAACCTCCACATGTAATAGAAACAATAGGATTACCATACATAGAACATGGTCTCTCAAAATCTCAACCTCTCACCAACAATATGTGTGTAAATCATCACAAATCATACATGAGTCTCATCAATGTAGTAACATCAATATAAACTCTGAGTAGAAAATGAACATGCAACAACAACATCAATAGCAACATATGAATCAATATGCACTGTATCCAAGAAGCATAAACAAGGAACTATGCATCAGCAACAACAATATACGATTTAGCAATACATCACCATCAAAAACACATACTCATCATCTCCTTGACTCATGTCATTAAAACTCACTGTCTCTCCTCATGCAAGTAGAAACCAAGCAGTAGTAGCATAAACCAACACATCAATAAATTGGTCCAAAACATGTGTAGAAATGTATTCTCTCCATGTATGAGAAACAATATAAATCGTTATTATTCAATAATATGAATGCATAATGTCTCCTCAGCAACATGCATAATCTAATACATCATAGACAGCAACATATTCTCTCTCAATGCAACAACAACATCATAACTCAGCCATCCAAATGCATATAAGCAACAACATGATACATCTAGAATAGAAAACATGAGCAATAAAGTGCATACACTAGATGTGCCAAATCTAACATATCATATGATCTCCATAGTAACTACACAAACATAACACATGAAATTTATCTATCAAAGGAAGTACACAAATAATGTCATGCAAGGATATGATCTTGAAGCTATATGGTAGCAACAACAAAAACTTCTTTCTTGCAACACACTAATGTCAAACAAGCACAATAAAATCCTCCAAGGTGAGCATAGTGCCAACAATATTCTACTCTATTAGGAAGAAACATTGTTACCCCTAAATGTATGATCCTCTATCACACCTTGACCATCCATATAAGGCAAGCATGTGGCTGCCATACCTCCAAGAACATTAAAAAAAAACCTCAACATGTAGCTTCTCCAAAACCTGAATGATGGAATGAAAAAACGGGCTGAGGAGTTCTGGTACGGCTGGGCCTGGTACATCATGGCCTGAACGGAGGAAGGAAACGGGGTTGCAGGCCGGCATCGGTCCTGCAGCCACCCCCTGACACCCTCTCGGCACGTGCCCGGACTATGGAACTCTTTCTCTCCTCCGGTCGATAACCCTCTCACCTCGCATACTCTCCTTCGTTTCGTTTTTATTTTTATCACTGACGCTCGCTGTTAGGGTTACATGCTCAACTCCCTGTTTCGCTAGGGTCCTCCCGTTGTTTTCCTCCAGCCTATTTCCGCCCCTAGTGGTTACCTCTATACCCGCCCCAGGACGATCCTGCTCCATACTGCTCTGTCGGTGCCTGCCCCCGACGGTTACCTGGTTCCGAGGCTCTAACCTGTTTTTCATCACTTGGCGTAATGGACCTTGACAAGGTGGACTATTCGGATTCTCCGTTGGCAGATGCCTCCATCTGGCGTTCCACGTTTGCGGCATCGGGAGGTTTGTACAGTGATAGCTTGACGGCTAGTATTGAGGACCTCACTCAGTCGTCAGACCCTGTTCTCTCTGCCCCTATTCGGCCGGAAGAACCCTCTACCTGGATGCCCTTCGCTGTTCCCTCTCCGGCCTCTCTCAGTTTTCTCTTAGAATGTTTTTAGGCCTCCTCCCCCTATGACAGCCCATCAGATTCGCCGTCTGTACACCCTCCCCCAGCACCAGCTGAGCCCCCCCTGGGCGCCCTCCCTCATTCGGCTTCTGCTACCCCCTGCGGCCCCCGTCTGCTTCGACAGTTTCAATACAATCCCCCCCTCCTGGAGGCTTTCCCCGATCCCCTCCCTAACCCTAACCGTCCTCCCCCGCTCGAGGCTCCGGTTGAAGCCAGGGTCCCTACAAACCCTAATCGCATGTCCTCCTGACCTTCGAAGAAACAACACTGTTTCAAATCCCGAACTTCGGACATCATTCTCAGGCTCGAAGAAGATATTCAGTGGGGGGACGCCATGGATTTAGCGGACAGGGTGTTGGTGGGTCGCATCAGGGGCATAAATTACTCAGCGGAAAGACTGAAGCAGTGGGCAATGGAGATCTGGGGTCAACATCTGGTAGAAATCCCCTTCGTCCAGACATTCATGCGAGGATGGTTCACGCTGAGGTTCGCTAGGGCCGATCACACGAGCTGGGTCTTGTCATCTTTCTGGAATTTTGAAAAAGCACCGGTCCTGCTCAAAAGATGGTTGCCCCTCTTCGACCCAGAGATGGAACAAATCGGGGTTGGACCGGTCTGGATCAGGCTTCCGGGCTTGCCCCTATAGTACTGGTCTGAGGACATCTTCAGGAGAATCGAAAACACCTTGGGTACTTACATGGAGTCAGACAAGTCATACATCACTACGGGAGTGATGGCATACGCCAGAATATTAGTGCATATGGATACTAGGGGTGGTCTGCAGGAATATATTACCATTCAATGGAAATCGTTCTCGAGAAAGCAGAAATTGGATTACGAAGGAATCCCCTATCACTGCAGGAGATGCCACCAAGTGGGTCATCTGTTCAAAGATTTCCCTCTCCTCAAGAAAAATTCTCTGGACAACGGAGAAAAGGAATCAATACCGGGTGCTGGGATCCCTGAGCCACAGGTTGTAGCAGCACAAAAAGTGGAACAAATCAAAACATCAGATACTGTGGAAGTGCCGCTTGCACCAATGCAAAAAAATAAGGGCAGGATCCTGAAGAGGGCCCTATCTCCACCTCTGACACGCTCAAAGGCTGCAAAAGGGGTTGTCTTCTCATCGGGTATGTCTCTCCCCCCTGTATCCTCTGATTCTCTTCTTTTTTCATCATCTTTATCACTATCCCCCTTTTTACCCCCTCTGGTCACGAATCCCTCCCCCCCCCCCGAAGGCACTCGACCCGGCTGCGGTCCCCCGGGCTCCTCCCCAGCCCTCCAGGACAGGTCATCTGTACATGACTTGCCCCATCCCCAAGCCTTCAGACATTATCTCATCATGCTCCCTCTCATCCACCCCTAACCCCTCCCTCCTGACTCCCTCCCCTTCTATAACCTCCACGCTGAGGTACTCCACTCGCTCGACTGCAAAGCAGAAAGAGCTGGATGCCATAGGGCTGGAGGCCTCCCCTCATACCCTCGCCCCCAAACAAGGTAGAGGTAGACCATCCAATCTTCACAAAGCAAAAGAACAAGTGGGTGATGAAGTTATTTTGGGTAAACAGCACACCATTGAAAGGGAACTTAGAGCAAAGGATACCCTTCCCCACCCCCCTCCATGAAAATCTTGTCCTTCAAATGCAGAGGGATGGCCAGCCCCGAAAAAAAACTGGCCCTGAAGCGTCTCCTCTTATCTGATTTTGTCGACATCATCCTTTTATAAGAAACCCTCTGTAAGGTAGACTCAGTCATCTCCACTCTAAGCTCCTGGATGCTAGGTTGGATTTTCCACGCTCTTGATGTCTCAGGCCGTTCAGGGGGAATAGCAGTTGGTTTTAAGCAGTGCTCCATTAACCTGAAGAACATATGGGGAGGGGGGGGTTTTCTGGGCGCTGATATCTACTCCAGGGATCTGGAGGAAGAGATGAGAATTATCAATGTCTATGGACCCTGCCAAAATCGGGAGTTATACTGGAGAAAACTTCTCAGCACCCCCTTTCTCCTGGAAGATAATGTGATCCTTGGTGGGGATCTGAATTTCTCACTAGGTTTCTCAGAATCTTGGGGACACCAGGCACAGATTGATCCTCTATCCGATTTTTTTGAGCACCTGTTGGAAATCCACCACTGGATTGATATACCTTCGGCAAAGATTCAACATACCTGGAGGAACAATCGAACAGGGGATCAAAGCCTGGCTAGGAGATTGGATCGTTTTATCATCAAGGAGGCTTTCCACAACAGCCACCCCAGATCTCGACAATGGGTCAGTAGTGGTGGCATCTCGGATCACCGACCCATTTACTTAGAGGTTGGAAACAGACGACGAAAGAATACAGCCGCTTTCAAATTCAACTCCACATGGCTACGGGACCCCTCTTATATCAAACTAATATCCGACTACTGGAAATCCCACCCAATCTCTAGGGTGGAGGACCCAGCAACTTGGTTCGTACAAAATCTCTCTGAAATCAAGGTCTTATCTAGAGCTTGGGCCCACAAGAAAAGGAAACAGGAGGATCTAATCAAAACCCAAGCGGAGTAGATGATAGCAGAACGGGACTCTCAATCAGAAGGCACATTCACTTCTCTGGAACAGAAAGCTGCCTATGAGTCTCTAACCAAGCAAAGGACACAAGTCCTAAAGGACAGAGAAGCAAGTTGGCGACTAAGAAGTAGAGCGATTTGGCTACAGGAAGGGGACGAGAACACAAAATTCTTTCATCGCTTTGCAAATGGCAGAAAAGCAATTAATACTATATGGGAGCTGCAAAATGACCAGGGACAACAAGTACACACCTTGGGGGAAATTGCAGCTTTGGCCACCTCTCACTTCAAGAATACCTATGAGGCCCCGAGGGAAGCCACCCTGCTAGAAATAATGAGAGTGGTAGAAAATTTCCCTAGGTTTGTGGACGTTGAAGATGAAGGGGAATTAACAAAAGAGGTCACGATGGGGGAACTAGAGGCTACCATCTGGGGTTTACAACGAGACAAAAGCCCTGGTCCTGACGGCTGGCCTATAGAGTTCTACACAGCTTTCTTCGACCTCCTAGGCCAAGACCTCCTCTCTGTAATCAACCATTGCCGTCTCAGTGGGAAAATCCCCTCGGCCATCAAATCCACTTTCATCGCTCTCATTCCTAAATCCGACAAGCCTATATCTTACAATGACTTCCGGCCCATCTCTTTATGCAACTGCCTCTACAAAATCATGGCTAAAATCCTTGCTAATAGACTAAAGTCCATCCTTTCGGCTCATATATCCCTCGAACAGTTTTCTTTCCTCCAGAATCGCCAGATACACGAAGCCATTGGATCTGCACAAGAACTCCTTCATTCGATGCAGAGTAAGAAGTTGAAAGGCATGATCTTAAAAGTGGACCTCTCCAAAGCTTTCGACAAAGCCAGCCTACTCTACATCCGTATGCTCCTCACCCATCTGGGCTTTCCTTATATGTTTATCAAATGGATCATGAGCTGCATTACTGATGTGGCCTACAACATCCTTCTCAATGGATCTCCCACTCCCTTCTTCACCGCCGAGAGGGGCCTCAGACAAGGCTAACCCTTTATCACCTCTGCTTTTCCTGCTCATCATGGAAGGACTAAGAAGACTGATAGGAGCAGAACACAGGAGGGGCAGAATCATAGGAATAAAAATTTCGGACAACCTTTGTCTAACCCACCTCCTCTTCGTGGACGATGTGCTTATATTCTTAAACGGGGGTTTGGCCGACACCTGTGCCCTACAACATGTTATTAACCTCTTCCAGAAGGCTACAGGCATGACCATCAATGTACAAAAATCTACCCTTACTGCCATAGGATGCTCGCAACATGAAGTACACTACACTATCTGCCGGTTCCCTTTTCCCATTCACGCTATGGAGGAAGGCCTAAAATACCTAGGCTTCAGACTAAAACCAAGGGGATACAAAATCGCCGATTGGATCTGGTTAATTGTTAAGATAGAAAAGAGACTGAATGTATGGTATAGCAGGTACCTTACTAGGGCAGGAAGACTCACCCTTATAAAAGCAGTACTGGAAGCATCACCGGTATTTTGGATGTCTCTGGCCTGGATCCCCAGGGGAATACTAGCCAGACTGCAAAAGATCTGCTGTAGATTCCTATGGAAAGGGAACAAACAGGGGAATCTCTTCGCCTGGGTAAAATGGGAAACAATTGCCAGACCTAAGAAATGGGGTGGATGGGGCATAAAAAGGCTGGATTTATTCGCCAAAGCACTAGCTGCAAAGCTAGGGTGGCAGCTCATCACCTCACAAAGCCTCTGGACGAGAGTAGTATATGATAAGTATATTACCCCAGACAGCACCTTCGACTGGATCCATAGAGAACACAGGGCAAGTGGTAACATATCCAACATATGGAAAGCTGTTCTATCCTCCCTCCCCCTCATCCGGGAGGGCCTAACATGGAGGATAAACCAGGGGACCGCTGTTCGCATAGGAATAGACCCCTGGATTGGATGTGGAAATGCCCACAGACTTCCAGCACAACTGATTACCCTCCTAAAAAATCAGGGAATCATTCATATAGAAAACATTGCAGATCCGGGAAACTCCTGTTTCTTCCAGCAGGCATGGAAGACAGCACAAGATCTCCATATCCCGGGGCACTGGAGGCAATATTGGGCGGATTTCACGGAAGCTCTCACTCAGGCACATATCAGGATAACACAGGAAGAAGATGAAGTTGTTTGGGCTTTTGCAAAAAATGGGAAATACTCCCCCAAAGAGGGCTACCTAAAGCTCATACAACACTTACAGCCAGAAGCAATACAACATTTGTGGAAAGCACTCTGGAAACTCAAAGCAGTGCTTAGAACGCGAATGCTGATGTGGCACATCCTTTTCAATAAGATCCCCACCGGCTCAAATCTGATGAGGTGAACCTTCCATGGACCGTTCTGGTGCCACCTCTGTAAGGATAATGACGAAGATACCGAACACTTATTTCTGAACTGCCCTATGGTTACAGAACAATGGACCCTCATTATGTCTTCTTTCCCCTCCCTTCAGCGATGGCACGGGCACGCTATCATAGAGGCATGGCAGGACTGGCTAGCAAAGCACAATGGCAGAGACAAAAACATCCCCCTCCTTATGTGTTGGGCCATCTGGATGGCGAGGAACCGGGCCATTTTCGACAGTAAGGATCCCCTCTGGCCCTCCATCAGATCCCATATCCTTGCTGATTACAGCCTCCTCCCCGAGGACCCCCCTCAGAAACCCCCCCGTTCCATCCAGCCTGAACTCATCGATAAATCCTTCCCATGGGCCTATTTTGACGGCTCAGCCCAAGAACAAGGCTGTGGGGGAGGAGCCATACTATACTTAAGGGAAAACCACTATTTTAAGATCCAAATACCCTTGGGGAAAGGTACAAACAATTTTTCTGAGCTCTCTACGGCCAAACACCTCATCCATTTTGCCCTCGAGAAACACTGCACTAAGTTACAACTTTTTGGGGACTCAAATCTAGTCTGCAATTGGCTCAATAGAACAGCACACTGCTCTGCTTTTACTTTGAAACATATTTTGGATGAGGCACACAGACTCTCAAAAAATTTTGATAAATTTGTTTGTCAACACATTTACAGGGAGCGCAACACAGGGGCAGACCACCTATGAAAGGAGGCAACGCTCAGGCAAGAAGCAGACTGGTTGATACAGGAAGAAGTGGACAGAAGTTTCCACCAATATTATCACAGGCCGTTTATAGATTTGCATCCTCACCAGGAGACATAATACAACTGCAGTTTTTTCTACTTACTCATGGACTCTTTTTTTGGCACAGCGGTTCATATCGAGGGCCGCTGGTTATATATATTATTATTTCCTTTCTACTTTTATATATTCTCCATGTAAAACTCTTGTAATATGAGACAGTCGCATAACAGACCCACGGGTGGTGGTATTTTTTTTTTTGTATGGTTACAGATGATCTCCCTGCATGGAGCAAAGCTTTGAAAACTGTATGTTTTTTAATGTACTTCATGAACACTTCTTGACGATCCCTTGAACTCCTTGTGTGGAGGCCGAAGAGGGAAATTTTTTTGCCATATCATTTTTTGTACATGGCCGCAGCTGTCATAAAAACAACATTACAGCCATAATGGGTAGGCTATTAGCCTCATGATGAATGCCTAGGCATCTACATAATGTAATTTCTTCAGACTCAATAGAAATTATGACTTTTTCTACAGGAAAAAAAAAAGCTTCCTCAAAACCATCAATAACAATATAGTTGATCCAACTATAATCAAACCAGAAATCAATAGATCAAAAATAAAAGATACACTTCAAACTTCATGAATTCCCCCTAAACTCATGCATCTCCTATAAGATGCAGATTTGTCTTCATGTACTCTTCAAGATATGGCTGCACATCCAAGAATCTACATGCATCTCATGATGCAACCATATGGTCCCTCTGAGATCATGCAGGACTTAGTTTTTGATGGGAGTTCCTTGCTACTCTTTTCTCCTCCAAACTTTCATCAGTTAATCCTTCTTCTTCTTGTGCGGTTGGCCTTTCATATTCTCCTCTCTCTAATTGGATGTATTGTAACACATGGGAATCTTGCAATCCTTGGCCTTATGGATAATATTGTCACACACAAAACATCTTATGTGACCAAGGAATAGAGGAATATGTTGATATCTTTTGTTGATCTAATTTCTATTCCTTGCATATGCCCTACAGTCAATAGCCCTATGGCCAAAATCATTACATGAGAAACAATAACCATGAAAAGGAATATTGTACCTGAAAGATGGTAATATTCTTTGCATGCAAGCTTGATGTTTCTTCTCCTTTAGATGCTCCTTTTGAAGAGAGGGTATGAATTCTTCACTATTTCCATTTGCTACTATGTGTCCACATTTTCGACAGTGGTAGCATTTTCTCATTTTTAATCTTCTTTTATCTTCTCTTATTAGGTGAGAGGATTATATATCTTTGTTTAAATTTTCTACTATATGTCCATGAACTCCACAGTTATAACATTCACCAATCTTGGTCTTCTTATTTGACCTTCTTCATTTTTTCTTTTGCTTCTTGCATTGTTGCAGTTGATTTTTCAAATCAGAAACCACCTCTTTGTAGGCACACTACTTTTCATAAAAAAATTGCAATAATATTCTTTGATATTTATTCTTAGCCATGAGCCTTTGAGTTTCAGCTTCTAGTGCCATTATCTTGAATTTCTCTTCAAATTTTTCATTGATCTCTTTTTGTTGTCTCTTAAGATTGATACTTGATCTATCACTGCTATCACTAGGGATTTCATATTCTTCTTTAGAGAGATTTTTACTTCCATCTTCTTGTAAGGAGGATTGATTTATCATAGCAATATGTGTTGAATCCTTTCTATTTTTTTCCATCTCTGAAATCTGTAATTTTCCTCCAAGATACAAACTTTGCAATCTGTCCAACATCTCTTTTGCAATATCACATTGTCCCATGAGAATAATGTTAGATTTCAAAATCCCATTCAATATAATCCCTTTAGCATTATCATAAAATTCATCTCTAACTCCATATTCTACTAAAAAACAAATAAGTCATTCAAGAGACAACAAATACATTTCTAATTCAACCTTTCATGTTGCAAATTTACCTTTCTGAAGAATTGGAATTCCTTGTTGATCCATTTCGAAAAATTTGCAAAAATATTCCAAAATCTCCTAGATCCACTCTCCAGCGGTCAATCTGCAAATGAGAGCCCCACTCTGATATTAATTGTTGGAATCTAGAGAAATGCTGAGAGGTGGGGGGGGGGGGTAAATCAATAGTGAGGGCACTTATAATTTTTCTCTAAATTATTAATCTTTAATCATGCATAAACTAACACATAAAAATAGAGATCAGAGCATCAACCATAAACATGAATCATGAAATAATTCAACACAAAGGACATAGATATTTCTCATGGAAACCCCTCTCTATGGACAAAAACCACCCGTTGTTGCTACACTACTCAAATATTGATTATGCTAAGAAAATTATTTACATAGAATTACAACTAAATACTATCAAATGGAGATCTATTTCTCATGCAGATATATTGACTACCATCTGCTGGAAGCCACCACGACCAAAAATCCTTGCCTGGATACTCCTAAACTATCTATCAACTTTACAAACTCATATCTACTAGAAGCCTCCATGACCAATGAACCTCACTTAGTTTCTTCCGAACTATCCAACTACCACTGGATTGAGAAAACTTCTCACTTATATTGAATTCACTAGAGTCCTCCAACTCCACTCCTCTATGTGGTTCTTGTTTCATACATTTTCATATTGGAACCAAGAACTTCCCAACATGAGAACTACAACAACATATCATCAAGGCACACAATCAAAAACCAAATCCACACCACAAACTTCAACACAATCTCACCACTGCATAAAATAATCTGATCAACGCATCAGCTAAAACCCTCTGTGCAACAAGTAAAACTGCTAAAAAATGAATTCTTCAATCAAAAAATAAACTAAAGAACATGTTATGATAAAAAAATTCTCCAAATACACCAACAAACAAAATCTATTTCACCTCCTTTCTTGCTGCACAAAATGTTGGTTGAAACATACTTCAGCTAATTACAGCAACACCTCCTAAAACTGCTTGAGAAATTTTGCATCATACGACTCTCATAGCTTGTAGACTCTTCTCCACTCTCACACTCACTCAACATACTAAGAGAATCAACCATATTATCATTGGGATTCTCCAATATATAGATGAATTGAGGTGCTCAACTCAATAATTGCTAAGAACTAATAAGCTCCACAAACTCTGTTCATATGCTTGATTTGGTCTAGATCCATATCATTAACTTGATCAAGCCACTAAATCCAATTCATAAAGAATATTTCCATTTTTAATCACTTTCTATAACATGGTTAAGTCTTCGTAACCTTTTTCATAAACTTTGTGAATATGAAGCATTGCCAAAACACTTAATTTACCTGAGATGCACAAGGAATTTAGAGAAATCCTAGCTAAAACATCAAACAAATGCATAAAAATATTGGATCTAGGCTAGAATCACATGGATAAGCGTTACTCCATTTGGTTGGATCCCTTCAACTTTATGCATAGTCTTAGTTCCATGTAGTTGGGGCAGAGGATGGTCAAAGTCAACTTTCCTCAACTCAAAACTTGCCTAAACTTGCTCCACTACTTAACAACCTTCTGTAAGACCTCAAGTACCCTTCATCAAATCCAAAACACACCTCCAAACATATGTGACAATTCAGTGACATGAAGGCCCTATTCTTCAAAACTCCTCATCATGACCAACACCACCAGCTCCTCAAGCAACAAGAATAACATGTCCAAACACCTCCAACACTTGTAGCAACACCTATAGAACTTGTAGCAGTAACAACCAGCCATCAAACAATCTCCAACACTCGTAGAAACATATCCAACACATGAAGAAACATATCAACACGTGTAGTAGCAACTCCAATGCTTCCAACACATGTAGAAACATATCCAACACCTGTAGCAGCAATTTCAACACCTATGGCATCAATTTCAACATCTGCGGCAACAATATCAAGTCATCCAACTACCCCCAAGATCTGTGGAGGCACCTCCAAAATTTGTATCTCCAATATATGTAGAAACATCATCAACCTATGATAAGCCATCATACCATGCCTTGCATCCAATTCTATTCATCCTCTAGATCACCTCCACTAAGTCATGCCACAACCAAGTTGACATCAATTCCAACCAACAAAACCAACTAGTTGAACACTGCAACAACCAAACACTCATTACACATCATCATCGAATTGACATAAGCATATGAAAAGTAGCACCATGACCCTATTGACATCAACACCAACACTATAATGCCAACATTTCCACTTTCCATGCTTGTCCTAGCATGTCACATGTCACACTGATTTCATTATGCTAATGTATCATTCAACATTACCTGCCATAGCACAAATGTAGGCATAGTTATAAGCATATAATATCAAATCATATCCACATGATACTAACCTCATAAATCTGTTAGGGCCACTCTTCCCACTTGATTCCTCATAAACCAAGAACCTTTTCATGCCATTCACTTGCATGAAGCAATCATTATTTCACAAGAATAATCCCTGACAACCCTGTCAGACAATGGAATACATACATACATATATACATATACAAAAACCAACATAATCATGATCACAACATAATTACCAGTGCTCACAAGGTCAAGGTTAAGAGAACTCCATTTAATCATGCACAACATGTAGAACATTGAGAACAAAAATTCCAAATATAGCCAAGGCATTTGATGCCTCAAATCCATTTACTTTACCTTTCCTGTTACATTTCTCATGATTGTGCTGCCACTATCCATTTATCCCAATGGACCCAACCAACCCAACTAGCTGTCATATTCTTTCCTTCAGCTTCCCTTTACTCATGCACTAGGATTCATATGGGTCTTACGTTACCTATTGGGTTCCACTTAGCTCTCCCCAAGCTCAATTAACTTACCTCTTTCCCAATGAATTCCCAAGTCCCTCAAAATATAAAAGGTAAGAACAAGAAACAAACAAGAAGAAAACCAATAAAAAATACAACATCACAAGAAAATTGGCATGGACATGCAACAAACATAAATAAAACCACAAATCAAGCACAAACAAATCACAAAATACTGAAAGCACAAAACTAGCAACAAACAACATGACTTAACCCCATGGTTCGTAGTTCTTCTAAGGGAATTCTCAACCCAAGCCTTCTTCAAGATTTCATGGTACTCTCTTTTGCGAGGAAATTCCCTGCATCATACTGCCATAAACACATAATTGTCAGTGCATAAATAAACATAACAATATACCAGTTGCCTTACCTTGTTATGCCAAGAACACTTTGTAATTGAAAATCAACTATTATGCCTGCATCACACAACATTAACTTGTCTTTATTCATGCCTTTACAAGATTAAAACTCAGTCTCTTACCTCAAATATCATCCTTAAGATAAATTGTCAAATACATGTTCATGAATATAACACATATATGCATAATGTCAAATAAAATCAAGGTTAAAAACAGTCCCTGTATTCATGCAAAGCATGCATTCATTTGGAATTGTGGTTTCCAAACATAGTCAGATGAATTCTTACCCAATTCCTTTCTTTTACCTTTTTTCCTTACTACAATTTAGTCTTATTATGTATTATCACATCACCCAACTATTAGTTATATAAAAAATCAACTGAACCTTGTCATACTAATACCAAACATGTTTCCCTGCAACTATTCACACATATTAGTCACATTTTGCAAATATCAAGACATCGTGTCTATTAATTGAAATCAACCTCTATTAAGACTAACAACCATGTCATAATTTGAAAATAATTCATAGTCATTAGTCTTAATGCTACAACTATCACCCATTTGCACTCAAGTGAATATTAACTACCTCAGCACATATTATGTTAGTACAATCATCTTAAAACAAGGTCATTCCTTCATGCAATATTATTTGTGCATAAAATTGTTGGTTGTGTGTCTATTTGCGATTATTTTGTTGTTCAAGTTCATTTCTAGTCTCTACTGTCAAATTTTCCATTTGGAAATTTTACATTAGTATTAGCACTAGTTCTCCTTCCATCCTAAAGGTTTATTGCATAAGACATATCTTTGTTACAGAAGTCAGATCATCGTTGAAGAAACTTTTTTCCACTTATCCAATTCTTGCATCTTTAATAAGTGATCAATAAAATAGCTTGTGAAATTTGTGTTTGCATAATACTTGTGCTATAAATATGATATTCTAAAATCTTTTTCATTAAAATCCAGATTATTAATAGGGGCACAACATATTTTTGATCCTTGGTCAAAGTTTTATGAATCATTTGGCCCAATATAGGATATTTTATTCACATGAGCGGTCGTATTAAATTAAATTATATTAAAGGGGTCAAATTTTGGTGAGATGCCTAGTATGTTCAAGAAGCCAAGGAAGATCGAGGCTGAAAATTAAGAAGAAGACGCCCAAATTTTTCCATATTAGGCCAAATTCTTAGAGAAACCTATATTTGCAGACAGAGATATATTTGCAAAAGTCTAGCCCTTCATTCTTACAAGGCATAATTGACTTTCCTGGGGAGATCGAAAGCCTATTCAACTGTAGATCAAGTTCATTGTCTCATGTATTCTCTTGTGGAGGTGAGCCACTAGTCAGATAGCCAGATAAATTGATGGCCAAAATCATTATTTGACCGACCGGTTCATTAAAAAAACATTACCAGAATTATTTAAGTTGTTGGGTTGAATACCATGAGCTGAAATAGGATGATAATATTGTTTCCATAAGGATTGAGCCGCCATTTAAACAAATGGGCCATAAACATATTTGAGAATTTTTTGGTAGAATCCGTACAAACATTAGGGAATAACTTGTTCATCAAGATGCCTCCAAACTAAAATCCCAGGATCATTGTTGAGAGTGTGTTTGACTGAGATGATTGATCGATCAAGTGGGCCATCCTTAAGTCAATTGCAAATTCTCGGAATATTTTGGGATCCTATGGACATGGGCGCGATCAATTTTTTTGATCGCATCCATGTCCTTCGGATCCCAGAATATTCCAGGAATCTGTAATCTACTTAAGCTCACCGGGCCAAGTGAATATTTTGCTAAGTTAGGGGTAGTTTTTATGTTGACCAATCTTGATAGTGGTGGGATATCAATGTAGCAGGGTGTCTCGATGGCCAACGAGTGAAGAAAACTATATTGATAGGAGGAGCTACACGTTGGTCATTTGATCATGGCCAAGGGGACATGAATAATGAAAATACCAAATCCAAACCGAATCACATGGATCGTTCTTGAAGAATCACTCATTCACGCGATCACTATCATTCACATAAGAGAATGCACAAATAACATAGATAACAACGATCACATATTGGTGGGTGTGCTTGTCTGCCAAAACTGGAGCCAAATTATTTTATTGATGGGCAATTTCTAAAATAAGTTGAGAAATCTAAATTTTTTAAAGTCCTAGTTATCCCAAAATTTTGTGATTCCTTGATAGGGGCTTCATTGATCTCATTGTTAAAAATTATCACAGGGAACAGAGTATGGCATGACAAATTTTCTGGGCGCAATGTGCCTGGGTGTGCAAGCTTTCCAAACCTAGCATACCCATGGCTATAATAAATTGTGAGTTTAATTCATCATAGCCAATGCATATTTATGAAATATTCTATTTGTATATTTGCTTATCATAATTATAAAATAACAGTTGACATCTACAATACTACAATATAAGTTTTGGGCATGTATGTTATAGTTGTCTTAGTTGTCATCAACATTACTAGTGCTTGGTGGGTTTAATGTTGATGTTCTAGAATGTTTCTCACATTACTTGGCCCAAAAATTGTTTGTCAAAACACCTCACTGAGAAATTCAACAAACTCAGAAAATATTGGCTTATTTATCACAAATGTTTTTGTTATCATTGGGCTAAACTGTGGAGGAACTCACAGAACTCCAACATAAATTGAAAAGATTGAAAATGTAGGAGTTATTTCCTTGGAACACCATGCACCCAAACAAAACAACATATCGTTCTCTAGGAAAGTGCACAATATGCTCCAACAAAATTATTTGAGGGATTTACAAAAGGAGAAGGAAGTGAGGAATTGGATTTTTGTACTTGGGTCATATTTAAAAGCTGGAAGATCAGGAGATGACCTCACATTGGGAGAGATGGAATCCTATATTTTCAAGGTGGTTTAATCTAATTTGAGTTTAAATTGGGCTTTGAAACTAGTTATGCTTGCATTGGTATAAGCCAGATTCTTGGAGCATCTGGGAGAAAAAGCCAAGCTTATCATTGCATCCCATTTCAATATTTTGAGGATAGTAGCACCCTTTCCCCCCTATAATGATGATATCATGAAGAGGGAATTTCAGCTAATTTTAGAATTCTATTCAAGAATGAATGACACCCAAATCTCAAACTTTGATATAAGGCTCATAATTCTAGACACCATGGCCAAAATCAGATCTTACGTATTCATGCTTGGTATAGAACAAGATGATATGATCCTTCAGATATGCCAATTCTTCTTCACCAACATCAAAGAAAATCACCCTGAGGAGGTAAAAGCCAACATGCAAGATATCTTATCTTCATTATTAGTTTAAGGTGACATCATTCGCAAGCAACTATAGACCTAATTTTTATCCATTTGGAGGAAGACTCAGGTTGTGTCACCAACTGCCTATAAGCTAGCCATAAGGGTGGTCGAGAAAAACATGAGGTTCTTCAGAAGGAAGCTGACCCAGGAGGAGTTGCAAAGGATTTGTGGTGACGAGCCATGCAGTAGGAATGAGTTGAGGAGAAAATGCCTTTACTTCACCTGCAAGAAGCCTTGGTGACCTGATCACTCATGCTTGGGTGATACAATAGAGATGATTCAGATAGATCAAGAGGATGATCCTTCTAACTTTCCATACAAGGAATTTATTTAGTTGAGTCCATGGGTTCTTACTGAGATACCTCTGAGGAGCATGAGCAGTTGTATGGAGTTGTTGAAAACAACCTAGATACATATTTTTGTGAGTAGTCAATAGACCCCATGGGAGACATTCAAGGAGATGGGTCATTCATGATAATTCAACATAAGAAGCACATAGTGGAACATGGGTCAAATCATAAGTGTGATATGCATAATGGGCATGATTGGTCATTTTTAGAAAGTTAGCTAGTGGCTCATGCTAAGCCCCTGATGAAGGATGAATAGTTGTCTTTTGGGATAGTCATTGGCAAAGAGAAGACAGATGCACATGAATCTAGTAGCGTTGTCGACACTTTTAATCAAGTGGTGCTAGAGCCTAACATGGAAATTTTGTAGGAGATTAGTAGAATGGAGGAGCACAAGATTTATAGTATGATGAGTGGGGATATTCTAGATATGGTGGTGCATCCATATATGGGTCTACCCATTGATGAGGTGAAAATATGTGTAGTAGCAACCAACTCGGTTGTAATATATACTAGCAGAAACCCTCTCGAGTAGTACATATATAGGTCTTGCGACACCATTTTCCCACCTTTATCCTTTTGTGATAAAGGGGTAAAGTTTTCATTATTGGTTGATCGGTAAGAGAAAAACAAGTTGAGCATGGGCCAACATATTCCTCTTATACTTTTTCTATATGTAGGTATCCATGAATTAGATTCTTCCCATGAGTTGGATTGGTGGGAGGTCATGAGTTGGTACCCTACCAATGGGGTGATATTTTTAGTTATGGACATAGTGTAGTAGAAGCCCTTAGATGTGAGGGATACTACATGTTTTAGTTGGCAGTGGGATGCAACTCGACAACTCTTCAACATTCCATCCCATCATCAGAAGAGTAAGATTGACATTGATTTGTGCTGGGGGTTGGATTGGAAAGAAGTAATGATTTGGTATTTGTTAGATGGAGAAACATCTACAGACGAAGACAAAGCATAGTTGGAACCATGGGATAGGGATGCTGATGATTGGCCATGGTAACATTGGGATATAGAGGGTCTGATTGATGGCAGGACATGTTAGAGTTTAGTATGGGATCCATAAACTAAGGGATCCATTCATGGTTGGGTAGCACAGGGGCATGGTATCACCCAGTGGTTTGTATGAGATCTAGGTATTGGCTTTCAGCTGCACAACACCACTGTGTCGTTCGATAAATATGGATTTCTTGATGGTAAGCAATATTGGGTGAGGAGTATTTGTCATGTTACTTTTTCTAGTTTCTCTTATGGCGTCATAAGGATGGACTTCCATGGTTGGAGGCAGCTAGGTCATAGGAGTAGATTTACTCCATCAACATGCCAAGGAGCTCTTGGAGGGGCTTTATGGGGTTTTGAAGAGTTTCTTTGGGATCTGATGGAATTCTCTTGGCATATTCCATCATTCGCACAACTTGCCTTTTGTTATGTCACATTCTGACAACTTTCAGAAAACAAGGTTATTATGGATCCTAACTCAATTAATTATGCTTAAGGTGGCATTTTGACAGTAATACTTGATGAAACACCTTAGTGTAATTTCTTGTTGGAACCGAAATGAGATGATCTACAGGAAGAGATGGTGGGAAGTGACTTTCAGTGGCCTAAGGAGGAATGGAAGTCGATTTACCATTTTCCCAAATTAAAAAGGTATTTAAATTAAAATAAAAGGAGGGAAATGTATTAGTGATTAAAATAATAATAATATAAAGGCTATTAGAGGGGTCCATCATATCTATAACAAGAGGAGGAGGAGACCATTTGAGGAGAACTTGGATTATTGATATTTTCTATTGATGAGGTTTGGAGAACCTAGTTACCAGCTTCTATAGCACCTGGATGGAAACCCTTATTTTTTTTATTGGGTGTTGGATGGAAAACCAATGCTCTTGAGGAGATTTCACTCAAAAATATCTCAGTGCTTCAGCGAATTTTTGGAGAGAGCATGTTTGCATTAGTCCTCTCACTGGGTTGTCTAAATCATTTACAGGGTCATATATCAGTTTGGTCAGAGATCCTTTTTCTGGGTTTTTCTCTGCTTGCTTGGAAAGCCTAGGTTCAACTATTCCTTCATGTTGATGTACTTTTTTCAGTGGATTAATAAAATGGCTTAGTGATTTTATTGTCCTTTATGTGTGCATCAAATAGTTGGTTGTGTGTCTATTTGTGATTATTTTGTTGTTCAAGTTCATTTCTGGTATCTACTATCAAATATTCCATTTTGGATATATTACATAACCATGCCCAAAACAAGGCATGAATGCAGTTATGAGGCTCCAACTCCACTCATAAGCCTAACTGCTAGCGGTTATGACCCAAATCTTCTAGTTCTGTGCATGTGGTTCCAAGCTCTATGCCAACTTTTTAGCCTAGCCTACAAAACCCTGCCAAAAACTAACCAAAAATTTCTAGAAGCATGATTAAGATGACAACAATATCAAACATTCAAACTGAATAAGATCTTGATGTAGATAGGTCTAGTACACAACAAACATTTCGTCAAATACATGGTAAAAATGTAAACTAGAGGTCATGAATGCATATCTGATCGTAAACCTCTGAACTTCATCTGCGAATCACCAAGAAGGTATAATTCCCTCTCAAGTAGCTACACCAACACTTGTTACCCCATGCATTCATCAACCATTCAAATACTTATGAAGTAATGAACAAGATCCATAGATAGAACATATTACAGAATCATGCTTATAACCAGCATATAACCAAAATATTAACCATGAAAAAAAAACCATAGAGTCCACATAATAACAATTAAAAGTGCTTATAAATCACAGTAGGAAAATAACTCTTATTAACACATGTAGAAGCCAGCCAATTCAGGGGCTTCCATGTACCACCTGACCATAGATTGTGTTGAACCAAATATTTCTTTCAGGTAATCACCCCCAGGCTATATTCTAAGCATGAATTTGGGATCTCATTGGATAAACCAATACATAATCGACCAAGTGAATCCAGAGGTTAAACCACCTCCACCCTCAAACTACCCTGATCTTTCCAACACCCGTCAAGAGATCATAAAACCAAAAAAATCTTGGATGCCTCAGAATTTCTTCACCATACATTGAGGAATTTTCCTGTCTCCACCCACCTATGAAGGGATTCCTGGAGAAAACCATCTCCACCCCCAACCCTTGGGAATTTTCCAGATACCACCTCACCCAATTCCAATTTTTTTTTGGAAATCCAAAGCTCAACCAAGAATGAATCCCATCCCACCATGGATATCTAGGAAATGACAAGGCAAGGCTGAAACCACTGTCAAACCTATAAAAACCCATGTTAATGAAAGAAATTTAATCAAATATACAAATTCATGTATCATGTATTCACACCTTAGCTAGGAGATCACACATGCAACTTGCTACTTGCTAGAATTTCCTGCTGACAATATTCATCCAACCTTTTCCTTTCTTTCCTTCACTTTCCTTTTCTTGCTTGTCCAAGTGCTTGTTCTCTTTCCTTTGCTACACCTGCTCCAAAGATGGGAAAAAGTTGTCCATTGTTTCTTAGGTGCCTTTTTATCATTGATGTCTAGCCTCTTCCTTTTCTTTTTTTTTTTTCCTTTTTCTTTCATTTTCCTTCATTTTTCCTCTAATTTCCCTTGCATGAAAATTTGCCTTTCTTAACCTTCCTTTTATCCTATTTTCCTTTATTTCCATAATTAAATGCCAATTATTGCCTATTTGTCTTTGCCAATGCCTTTGTCAATTTCCTTATCCATTGATAAACCAAGAGTGATGCCCATTATAGTTTTTGACCAACATTAAACTTTGAATACATGTCCCACAACCTTGGTCTTATTTTTCCTTTATTATCCTTTATTACATGAAATTTTAACTCAGGGCTGTTATAGAAACAAAATAATAATTGTTATACTTGATTTATTTACTATGAATTTTGTGTTGTATATTCTAATTTGGGATCACTCACATGAGAACCTGACGTAACTATCACCAAAGGATGAAGTTACTAAGTGTCATCAAATATCGAATGAATTGTCAAAAATTAATTATTTAAGTCACAAAAGATATGATAATTATTAGCATTTTTAGATGAACTAATTTGCTATCCATAACCAATTCCTATCTCATTGTCTCGAACAATATTAAAGAAAAAATCATTTTTCTTAAAAATTCAAAATTTTGTTTTAATTGAATGTGGATTGGTCCATGAAGGAGTATAATAATCAAAGGAGTTTCCAATGTATGGCCAAAATAGATTTGAATTGAAAAAGTAAAAACTATGAGAGCATAAAAAATTAAGTGCTTTACAATTACTGAAATGATTTTTGTTAATTTGAACTACATTTTCTTAGGAAAAATCACCATGAAAACTTTGATCAAAAGATCATCACTATATTTATTCAAAAATACAAAAGGAATATGAGACATTAAGATCATCATTAAAATTTTCGGGACTTAGGCCTTTCCTTTGAAATAAAGGATTGGATTTATTTCCACAAAAGAAGTAATAACATGAGTTTTAGGATTATTTGAAACATTCTCCTTGAAGTTATATATCATATGATCCTAACATGTGTGATGGGAAAAAATTCTCAGTGGAATCAAAGAAATCAAATATATAAATTTCTAATGGATTAACATCTTTAACAATATGCATATTTTGGGAAAAATAATTTTTATGTTCATTATTATTATTTTTATTCTTTATACAAAGAATAAAACATAGATAGAGAAAACCTTCCAATAAATCTTCTTCAATTGGAGATGATCTAGAGGAAATCTATAACAAATAAACATGAATCTAGATAGGAAATTTTCAATGATTGCCTTCGAATTTTTGAAAAATTTCAAGTTCCTAACAAAACTCACCATAATCATTTTCTTAAAAGTTCTCAGGAATTTCTCAATGAACTAATCCCATGTATGAATAGAGGAAGTAGTAAGGTATTACACCATATTTTAACCCGTCATTCCAAAGTAAGAGGGAACAACTTTCATATGGTACCTTCATGAATAATATTATGAGAAAAAAACTCTTGAATAAATTGCAAAGGATGATAAAATGAAAATATTTCTCCCTCAATCAAATTTGACTTTTGACAAGAGATTAATGATATTGATAATAGTATAAAATATTGGTCCATGAACACATATCCAAATATGAGTTTTAGAAGGAGCCATTAATAATTGGAAAGTAAAAACATGATGATTCCACAAGTTTATGTTGTCATTTTCCCTCCTTGTGTAGCCACAATTTTTAATGGCTAGGAAAATTTATGCACCAACAATAAGGGAGAATTGTTCAATGGAAAGTCCCAATTAGACTTGCTCTTATTTGGTGTGATTACCACTAGTATGTGGGCCTCATTACCACTAAATAAATTTCTCCTTGAAATGATATTTTCTCTTTAAGGTTCCTCCAAGTCCTAAATGAATTTCTATCTTACTATACAGATGCAATCCTGTATGTGATTCTAATCTAACAATGATAAAAGGTTGATTGCAAACATAAAATAACTATTTAAAGAAGAAAAGAATTCATCACCCTTAGCATAAATTAAACTAACACATTCAATTATTATACACAATAAATAATTCTTATATAAATGATATTGAAAATGTATTTGGAATCAAATTCATAACCTATTTATAACAATTCTCTTAAAAAACAATTGACAAGTTGCACAAATCTGTAGAAATATTAGAATCACTCCCAAAGTTACAATTGTTTGAATAACCATGAAATTACTCTTCCTTTTATATATATATATTATATATTATATTATATATTTATAATATATTATATATATATAATATTTCTCAGTCCATGGTACCAATAAAATCTTTCTACGTTCAAATCTTGAATTGAACCTAATAATTGTGTAGAAGTTATAGTTTCATATTTTCTCACTGCTAGGTTTTTAATCTTTCTTTCCATACAATTCATAGATTTTCCAACCCTCGTATCCTGAAACTAGAGTCTCATTTTATAATCCTTCCTTTGGGCTCTTCATTTCTTTTGTTGTAACCACTTTTATTTTCTAATTCACATTTTGACTTTACAAAAATAATTTGAAAATCATATAATATCATTTTCAAAATTTTTATCATTACAAGTTTTATTACTTTTAGATTCAAACCTTCCATTGTATAGTTTTTTTTATTGGTTATACATGTGGCTTTGTCTCATTTTGGATCTCATACACGTTTATTTTGTTTGTCAATTTCCTGCGCAAAATAATTTTCATTAACAATATTTTATGATTATTATTATTATTATTAAAATAAAATATATTAACAAAAGAAAATAAATAAATATGATTAGTTTTAATAAAAACATTTATTAATTCCTCCCGATCGGGGTGATGAAGGGGGAGTGTATGAGCCAGAGGACAACACAGGGGAGAGGACGACCAGGATGGCCACCTACTACCCTCAATCTGGATCAACTGGCCGTGGTGGCGTCCTGCATGTCTGCAGGAATGTCGAGGAAGCAAAGTGGCAGGAGTGTGGGGGGAGATGGGAAGAAACGACAACGGTAGTAGGATGGGACGTAGGGTAGATGGAAAGGGGTTCATGAGGGTGGCAAGAGTAGGAAGAGAACGCAGTTTGCAGCAAAGGAAGGAGGGGAACAGGGCAGCGCGAGCGACGGGATCTTTTGAGGTTGAGCTCAATTCCAGGTATGTTTCCTTTGGCTTACCTCCTGCAATTCACTCTGTCTCGCATAGTATGTTGGAGGAGGGGGGGAAAGCTGGGACTCACAAGGGAGGGGCTGTGTTTGGGCCGGTCTGAGGACGACATTGTGAGGCAGCAAGAGAATCAGAGCATAGGCATACTTGGGGAATGTATTAGCAGGGGAAAGGGTCAGCCTTGGAAAACCATGGCTACAATCCATGAGAAGGACAGAACGGAAGAGGGCTTGACCGCCAACCTTTGTCCAGGGGGGGAGTATCCATCAATTCTCCAGAGTGACGGGGGAGGCCAGAGTGGGGAAGGTATGCTAAGAGACAAAGACATGCTAGCGGATGGGAAGATAGAAGTTCATAGAAATCTAATGTTTGATGTTGATAAGTGTAAGCAGGAGTTAGTTAAGGAAAAGATGGCACACCTGGGCAGAGGCCGAGGTCGTGGGGGCAGAGGGTGCCAGAACCAGCCATGTAGAAGTGATCCTACAACTTCGACACCAACAGTTCAGAGAAAAGGCAGGAAATCTATCAAGACGGCTGTCCATGAAGCCACTCGCGCATACAGAGAAGGGACGAATGCTGATATTCGCCAGCTAATACAGGAGATGGAGGATAACGTCATGGAAGAAGATTTTGATCCAGAGTTGGAAGAATGGGGGGATATAGTCTCTGACCTAGGGCACACCAGAGGCAGGATGACGCTATATAGACAAGCCCTGCACGTGTACTAGGTTATGAAGCACTTACTGGCCAGAGCCCTGGAGCAGGTGGCGGGAGAGATGGCAGAAATAGCACAAGGCATGCCCAATATCAAAAAGGACATGAAAAACCTGCAAATTATCTTGATTATGCAAGACAATAAGCTAGATGAGATCCAACAACCTTTGTTGAAGTTGTCTCCAGCGCCAGGTGACTCTGCTACCACATCGGATATTGTGGAATCTGACAAAGATGATCGAAAGGAATAGTTTTTTCAGTTTCTAGTTTTGGTTTTTTAGCGGTTAACATTTTCTCTTCCTGTGTTTTATGTTAGCCCGGAACCTGAATAGTGTTTCTAGATGTGAAGTCTATTTAGCTTGGATTAAAAGACTCGTTAAATTTTGTTATTGGATGGCATATAACAAAATCAGGTGGCCAACAGACTTGGTTTCCCATCCGGGCAAGTTGAGGCCACCATATTTCTGTACATGAAACAAATTGGTTTATAAATAGAAAAAGAAGGAGCTACCGAAGCTTACACAAAAAAAAACATTTATTAATTTATTTATTCTTCTAGTTCTCAATATTTTGTTTCAATTTTCTTAAAATAATTGAAAACTATTAAAACATAAATTAGCCATTAATAAAATCATTAGTTTATTATTTTAAAAAATAAACAAAAATCTTACAGGGCATAGAATATACGGTGATCGAGTGTACTTTTAAGGCACTATGTGATGTGAAGGTCATTGGTTCGAAACTTTGTGGGAAAAATATCCAGCCATGTTAAGGGTTAGTGTTTCCTAAGCTCAGTGTAATCCCTGAGTGTTTTTGATAACTTAGGTGCTCGTAGATTGTAGTTTCTCAAGCCAAATGTTAAGTGTGTAAACATATCAAGACTCACACAACTTAAGAAACCAAAAAAATGATAAACAAAATCTTAATATTTATAATAAGTCTTTATTATTTTATTTTATCTTACTAGTCTTGAATATATCACATATTGCATAATTTACCAAATAGAGGAAATTTATTTAAACACTTCAATGAATTATTAATAATCCAGTCAAATAAAGCATTCAATCAATCAATGTGTAAGCAAAATTATATAATAACAAAAGTTAAATAATGAATTCAAGCTATTAAGCTTAACCATTTCTTGTTTTCTTTTTGTGATATTGTGGTCTTTTATTTTCTTAGCAACTTTATGGGAATTTATTTAGCCTATTTTTTCTGAGCATTTTTAGTATCCATTTGGAAAGAATGATTTTTTCACGATGGTTTTTAGATTCCTAGCTCTTCAATAAGCCATTTTGTGCTCAATTTTGCCATCTAAAACTCAACATACGGCTAATGGAAATTAGCACTTAACAATTTCTAATTTCACCTTTAGATTAATTTTAGATAGTGGATTTGCAGGATTATTCTTCATCTCACATTCATTTTAGGAAGAAATTATGAGGTGTTTATATCATTTTTCCATGCATAATGGTTTGTATGTTAATTTATAATAAGTATGGAACATGGATTTCATACTAATATTTTGTCTATATGTGCAAATATGTGGGGTCCAACTTATAAAAAAAATAGAAAGGTTGCAAGTGTGAAACATCCAAATTTAAATATATATGAGATCTAAAAAATCAATACAAATATATCTAGTATTCAAGATGTCCATGAGACATGGGATTATAGTATCTGGATATATTTGAGATCTAGGACATCCATGAGACATCCAGATCTGGATATATCCATGGTTGAGGACATCCATGAGACATTCAAATCTAGATATATCTGACATCCAGGACATCCATAAGACATCCAAATCTGGATATATCCATGATCGAGGACATCCATGATACATTCGAATCTAGATATATCTAGGATTTGGGACATCCATGAGACTTACATATGTGGACATTTAAATATAGTGCAAGTAAAAAAGTACATATACCTAGATACCTCTAGAAAAGCAAATAAATAAGATTAAAAAAACCAATATAAAATAATAAAATAAATAAAAAATTACAATAAATAAAATCAAAATAAATCAAATAATGCAAAATCGATAGGCTGGCTGTATGATGTTGACCATTTTGGATGAGAAATGGAATTATACATCTATAAAATTATAAATATCATAAATAATAATAATAATAATAATAATAATAATAAAATAAAAATGAAATGAAACAAATATTACAATAAAATATAACAAATTAAATAATGAAAAATTTATAGTTGCTTGTATTAACATTGACCATTGGATGAGAAATAAATTCAATATCAGTCGTAGAGTTATAAAGATGAAGAGGTGGAACATCTAGAATTCAAGTGTTGAATGATATGAAAACGTTTGGATATTTGAATATCTTGAATCTAGAATACATAAAAAAAACACATAATCGAATCTCTTGGATCTGGATGATTTAAAAATAGAACCAAGGGATGAGTACATGAAAACACATGATGTCCATGTTGAATGGGTGATATCCCTATTATGGAAGATGGATCTAGGAAACATGTCATATGCCACGTCATCAAAACATGACAATAATACAAAAACTTCGAAGGGCCATAACTTTATGTACCAAACTTGCAAAAAAAAAAAAACATTATATCACCAAAAATATTTTGATGAGTAGAATATGACAGTGCTCTCAAAAGTATAAAATGATGAAACTAAGAGAAACAAAATTTTATAACTTAATTAGTGTATTAAAAGTAACTTGCACGAGAGTCTATAGCCTATTCGAATGAATGCAATTATAGTTAAAACAAAAAGAAGATAGAAACTTACATATTCAATACAACACCAAAACAAACAAAACTAGAGAAAAATAAAATCAAAATATTAATTATCATATCAAAATAGTGAACTAAAATAAAAACTTATAAGCATAAAATAATAAATAAAAGTGAAATAAGTTTGAACTTAAAGAAAATTCAAATAAAAATAAAAATAAAAAGTGAAATATGGAATCAAACAATAGGTTTCCTATGATATAAAATTATGAAATGAAACTTTCCCAAACCCAAATACCGAAAACTGAAGGTATTCAAATAATAGATAAAAAATCATAAGATAGCATTAAAAGTATTTAAAATTGGTTTTTTTTTTTTTTTTGGGGGGTTGGGGGGGGGAAGGTTGGGGGCACTTATTTTACTAATTTAAGAAAAAAAAGGGATAATTATTATTGCCACAACATGATACCTACAAATTAGAGCTACCAAATCACATGGAATCTTACCAACCAATTTTCAATGTAAGTCAGTTAAAGCCTTATAGGATTGATGAAGGGAATCCTGGTCATGTTGCACCATATCTATCCCCTGCAAGGGTTGCAAATGGGCTAGAGCTAGACTAGAGGAAATATTTGCATAGAGGACCAACTACATTAGAAAAAGTTGAAGACATTAGTACTTTATTTGTTGGAAATATAGATTTGAAGAGGATAATGATTGGTAAAGGTGGGAGGTATTATGATAGAAAATCAGAAAGGCGAAAATATTTTATTTTGTTGATAATTACTTTTGATTTCCTTGAGTTCTTATTATCTTTCTTATTTTCTTATTTT
Source organism: Pinus taeda (assembly GCA_000404065.3). Classification (NCBI taxonomy): domain Eukaryota; kingdom Viridiplantae; phylum Streptophyta; class Pinopsida; order Pinales; family Pinaceae; genus Pinus; species Pinus taeda. The sequence goes on along the minus strand of APFE031264941.1, from coordinate 170,706 downwards.
TATCTTAGTTCATCAAGCAATTACCAAAATCAAAACACAAAGATAAAGAACACCAAATGTAGGTGCACAACTAGGGGAAAACCCCTATAAAGGGGAAAACCCCTATAAAGGGGAAAACCCAGTCAAGGACTCTTCCTTCAATAATTTAAATCATATAGACAAAGACGTTAGACCAATAGACCTTCCTCCTCCACCAAGTCAGCCTGCTAATGAGATACAACAGCCTTCAATAGTATTTTCTTGTTTGGCAGCTACAACCCAACATCAACCCAGAAATTTTGGCCCCAGCTTCACTAGAATTTTGGCCCAGCTTCAGAAATTATTCTTCGCCAAGAACTACATAATTTCGGCCCCTCAAGCACCTTTACAACTTCGCACATGTGGGAAAAAAATAGAGAACTTAAACTTCTTATGTTTGTGAGAGACCTCCTTCTCCTTCACTATCCTTAATCTTATTCTTCCTTGAAATTCATAACTTTTTCTAGCCCCAGAAGTTTTAGATCGAACTTGTTGTGAGTGAGTGATAAATGAGATCAGGTTGCTGCCTTTATATAGTGATTCTGCTGCCCAGTTTAGGCCGACTTTTCCAATTTGAGGCCGACTTGGTGGAGGAGGCCTAATTGACTTATTTTACAATAAAATAAATTTCTTCTTTGACAAGTAAATCCCAAGAAGGGTTCTTTACAATATGACATGGAAAAGGACACTTGACATAAACCCTAGAAGCCTTCAATGGAGGCTTTAACCTAAAAACAATTGACCCAAACATGAAACCCATGCTTTAATAAGCAAATTTGTTTAATAATAAAATTTCTTTTTCTTTATTTTGATAAATACATTTTATTATGGCTCAAGTACAATTATGAAGACTGATGCTAGTTATATTCTTCAACACTCCCTCTTAACTATGGAGATATACCCTTTCTTCTATCCAGGGTCCCTCTCAACTTAAGGAGATCAACTACTTCCTTTTTCTATAAAATCAGAGGGTCTTTCATAGATCCATTCCTTATTTCAGTATCAAGGTCATATTGATCATCATCATCCTTATAGCTTTCTTCATCATGCTCATATAGAGATCTTCATTATCTTGAAGATTATGTACCTACAAAACTTTAATAGCAAGTACAACCAAATACATATAAATAAGCATGAAGTTAACTGTATCAAAGTTATGTCAATATAATGGAAGCATAAAAAAACTCAAATACTTTAAAATACCTAAACCTATTTAGGTTCATAATAAGCAAGAGACACATACCTTTTTCTAGAGTTATTGTCATAAACCCTAGACCACATCATTTAAAGCAACTCAATCAATATATCAATCTCATTACATATAGGGCCTCAATATTACTTTTAGAGATATATGATAGAATATAATAAACCCTAGATTTCATCTTCGAGACACAAATCCTTAGATATTAGCTATTCAATCAAATAACAATTATACTTAGACTCTACTAGGGTTTCTTGCAAACCCTAGGATTTATCATCAAAACTAAATCATATGAGAAATCAATATCATCATATCCTAGAATATTAATATCTACTAGGGTTTTTGTTACAAACCTTAGACTTCGTAAACATGAGCATATATAATTATGTTCACATACTCACATATTCATGTACTAACATTTCTCGTCAATGTATACTAGGTAAACCCAAGCCACAAGCATGGAAATTAGAAATACAACAAATTTTCTCTAGGGTAGGGTTTTGATCATACACCAAGAGATTCATTCCTAGGACCTCATTTTAGCTAATATAATGGTTTTTCTTATAAACAATAATTTACCAAACCTTAAATATATAGGGTTTCAATACATAACTTAAATATTAACAGCAAACCCTAAAGGACTATGGTTTCCATAACAATACCAAAACCCAAAACATAAAATGAATAGATTTTCTAAATTTCATCAATAACCCTAATTAGGCTAGGGTTTCATAAAATAGCATCGATATACCCTTAGGTTAAGGTTTTATAATGAACCTTTTTAGGGTTCCACAAGAATGATAATATAATGAGGGTAGATTCAATATAATGATTAATTTCTCTAACAAGAATCTTGTATGATTGAAAATCCTAGACATAATGACATTAGTAATGTAAAGAAAAATTCAAAAGAAGAATGATCATACCTTTAACATGAAAATAAATTTATATCGAAGCTTATAGTCTAAGGCATACCTTTGAGTTGTTTCTTAACAAATTTGCAGGACATACATTTTTGAAGGGATTCCATTGCAACAGAACCTCTTCCTTCCATTCTATCCTTTGAAGTTTCCTCATAACCCTTGAGTATTCAGTGCACTTTCCTATCCAAGGAAAATATAAAGGAAAAATTTATTAGTATATAATACAAACAAATCTTGATGTTAGGATGAAATCGAACATGAAAATATGAAAACAAGGAACATAATACTTATCTTTTGGTAAAATGGTGGAGGTTCCCTCTTAATTCAATCTTTCAGATGGGTACCTACAACTTTATCAAAAAAATTCAAAAAGGTTCTAACAAGACATGTTAAATATACAAACTCTAGAAATCAAAACATAAACAAAACAATTCAAAACTTAGAATAAAATGATATGTAAGGGATGGAGTCCCTAGAAAATAATTCTTTGACTTCAGATTCTTCCATCTTGTTCTTCTTTAGTGGAGCTTCATCGACAATAATTGCTTGATCCTTATCTCTCCTTATTCCTTAGACTCTCTGGAAAATTACTTTTGTAATGACCCATCTTGCGACAATTGGAACATTTGATATTGGATAGGTCAACTTTATTCTTTGGTCCTTTGAACTTCTTGAAGGTTCCCTTCTTATTGTGATGTGCGAAATAAGAATTATAGATGTTTTCTTCTTCATCCTCCCTCTTGTTTTTAGTCAACAATACTTGAGCTTCTTCTTGACTGCATACATTCCACATTTTTCCAAATGTTTGTGTATCCTTCCAATTGTTAAGTCTTGATGCAAAGGCATTCCAAGATTTTTGTAGTGCTAGAAGAGAAGTAACTATGAGGTCCTTTTTTGGGACAACTTCATCTATTGCTTGGAGTTAAACTCTGACTCTAGATATCCTTATGAGGTAGGATGCCACATTATCACCTTTCATCATCTTGATAGTTCTTAATTCTTTCTTGAGACTTGTTATTTGACCAATATTCTTGATGGTGAACAATTTAGATAGAGCCTCATACATTTCTTGAGTGGAATCTATGTTGGATATGTATGGAATGATGTTTTTCTTTAATCCATCCAATATTACGTTCATAGCCAATATTTATGTTTCTCTGAACTTTGCTTTCTCTTCTTCACTTGATTCATCTGTAGGATTCTTGACTTTTCCTCGAACTAGATCCAAAAATTTATTCTTCTCGAGGATGAGATCTATCCTATATTTCCATCCACTGTAGTTGGAGGCTCCTTCTAGTTTGTTTTCTCCCTTCATTGAGTTAGAAATGGTTATTATAGATATTAGGCTTATCCCCTTATTTGATCCATTTAATGATATTCCTTCAATAGATTTGTAGGTTGTCTCTTTCTTCCTTCTTCACCTTAGCTCTGATACCATGTTAGAAAAATAAGAAAGGAAAAAATATTTCTTCTATTGATAATTACTTGTGATTTCGTTGAGTTATTATTATATTTATTATGTTATTGTTTTTATCTTAGTTCATCAAAAAATTACCATATACAAAACACAAAAATCAAGAACACCAAATGTAGGTGCACAGTTAGGGAAAAACCCAGTCAAAAACTCTTCCTTTAGTAATTCAAATGAGATAGACTAAGACACTAGAACAATAGACCTACTCTTCCACTAAGTCAGCCTTATAATTCGATACAACAACCTTCAATAGTATTTTATTGTCTAAGAGCTACAACCCAACATTAACCAAAAATTTCAGCCCCATCTTCACTCGAATTTTGGCCCCTTGAATAGCTTCACAAACTCACATGCGTGGACAAAAAAAGGGAATTTTAACTTCTTATGTTTGCGAGATACCTCCTCCTTCACTATCCTTCTTCTTCTTCTACCTTGAAATTTGCAATTTTTATGGCCCTATAAGTTGTAGATCGAACTTGTTGAGAGTGAGTGATAAATGAGGTCGAGGTTTTGCCTTTATATAGTGATTTTGCTACCCAATTTAGGCTGATTTGTCTAGTTTGAGGTTGACTTGGTGGAGGAGGCTGAATTGACTTATTTCATAATAAAATAAACTTCTTCTTTGACAAATAAATCCTAATAAGGGTTCATGACAATATGACATGGACAAGGACACTTGGCATAAACCCTATAAGCCTTCAATGGAGGCTTTGACCTAAAAAAAATAGACCCAAGAATGAAACACATGCTTTAATAAGTCAATTTATTTAATAATAAAATTTCTTTTTCTTCCTTTTGATGAATATATTTTATTATGACTCAAGTACAATTATGAAGATCAAAACTAGTTACATTCTTTAGCATATGATAGTACAAACACAAGGTATTGAGATATAAACATGTTTAATGGGTAAGGATATGAGATATTTTCTTGCATATGGTGGTAGGTGCATTGTGAAAAATGGCATAAAATGTTTCCATAAAAGGTTGTAGTGCTACATGGACTTTCCATATTGAACAAATAGAGTGGTGACATATCCATGTTTCTTTTATATTGATATCAGGATGCCTTGTGTGCATAAGTTGGATGTGTGGAACAAAAGGATGAAACCAACTTGTGACTTGTAAATTTTCCCTTAGATGGATTAATATGCGATGAAATATGTCAACCTGCTTGAGTGCACTTGGTATTGGTCAAATGGATGGATTGGATGAGGTAGGAATGACATAGATGGACAAGATATAACTTGGAATTATTGTGAAGGAAAAATGAGTCTTTTGTAGATGAAAATAGTTTGGTGTCCTTAACCTTTTCCATGGCCACTTAACCCCTTAATCCAAGGATGCCGAGTCTATAGTCATAAAAAAGACACATTAATTGGCCAAATTTAAGGTTGACAAGATATTTTTATACTAATTTTACTTGGTATATTATTCATTTTCTATTAGATTCACTCTTCATGTCGCCTAGGGATATAATAGTTCCAATATGGAAATCCCACTAGGTGAATTGATTTCCTAGAACGGGTGAATAAGGGTGGACTAGGGTTGATGTTTAATTTCATATGGAAACTTCATGTTCATTGTGTTTAAATTTATATTAGGGAAAGCATCCAAAGGATGTTTGAGGAGATCTAACCATGCCATTAGGGTAATTTTGAGCTTAAATTGGCCTCAAATAGAAAATGTACAAACAAAATCAACTTTAAAATAACAATTAGGACTTAAGATGATGATCTCATTCCCGAGGGTAAATATTTTTGGAGGGAAACAAAGAAAACTATATTTTTAAATAATATGTTTTTAATGATATATTTATAGGTTTACTAAAATGCCAAGTGTAGGAAATCATTGGATTCAAAATTTAATTATGTATCCAACAAGTAAATACACATGAAATTTGAGCAAAACTATAAAGAGGTTAAGTCGAAAATACAATTAAAATGTAGTTTTATTTCTTTTATTTTTAAAAGTCACCACACTTTATTATTTTTTTAGGAAGCACATTTTATACCTCAAAATTCCCCTAATGCTACAACTAAGCATTGATTATAAGAAAGGTGACTAGTTTCTCAGAGAGGATTTCTAAATGAATTTTTATAGAAGTATATATGCTCCTTCCAGACTTTCTAACTTAGTCACTCCCAAGTTTCTTGTATTATAGTATGTCACTACGCTACCTAGATCATAAATAACTTAGATTTCCATTTGGGTAAGCCCTAAGCGTAGAACCATCATTTCACCATCTCAACATAAATGGGAAGGAAAAGAAGGTAGGGCCTAATGATTGTGAGAAGATGTTCTTGGAGGATAAATTCATTAACATGCACTATGGGCTATATGTAAATTCATAAGAGGATAATGTAGACCTCCTAACTCCATTTTTGAGGGATTCCTTTCTCTTAATGTGATGGGTTATAGATACTAACTTATTTCAGATTTTACATGCTTGAGAATGTTATGTTCATGAAGGTAGATATAAAATTCATAGTCTTGTTGGAGGAGATATAAAACAAAGCTTTGGAGGAAATATTCAACAAGTAGAAGATGGGGGCATGGTGGAGAATGACATTATGCCTTGGCATTGATAAGGTATCTTAAGGCTAGATACACAAGGATGAGAAACTATTCAAATTATATGATGAAGCTTTGGAAAAGGATGAGGAGGAAGTAGTAAAATCAATTCCCATGATGAAGTTGATGAGGCTCATCAATAGGTATATTATAAGGGTCACCATTCCATCCTATAGCTTATTAAATTAAAATTTTCTTACATTTGTCTATAATTTTTTTTTACATTATGCTTAGCGTGAGGAGTAAAAAATTTGTTGTTATGTCATGTGGCCTAATGTGTGTTAAATGTGAGAATTAGAGAAATTTTCAATTAATTTGAGTGCAAGAACTCAGAGTAAACAAAAAGAGAGATTCTAGTAGGTTGTCCACCTCCTTAAATCCTCTAATCAGTCGAAGATCCACACACTATCTCTCATCAACCCGGTGTCATTGGTAGCCAAGCAGGCCGAGTTCATTGGCAGCCGAGCCAGTGCAAGTCAAGGAAGATCTAGATCCACTTGTTCTCGAGTTAGGGAGACAAATATCCCTATTTTATAGGGAGTTGTTGGTAGCTACACATTTTTATAAATAAGCATGCTAAGGAACTCATTAGGATTCAAACTTTTATTGTAGCTAAGAGGCCATTGAGCTAAAGCACTTGTGACTATTATTTTGATGATGTATTTGACATTTCTAGAATGATACTGAGAAGCCTTGTTTTGATCCAAAACTGAGTTAGTTCAGAGGGCTAAAGCTCTTGGTTTAGGGCCCAACCCTAGCAGCCTAGGTCCCTCTTGTGTATCTATATTTATATTAGCCTAAGATGTTGATTAGTTGCTGCAGTTCAGTAGAAGTTTATTTGTATTTCTTTTCGCCTAGAAGGTTGATTAATTGCTTCTTATTCATATTTCTTCTAGCTTAGAAGGTTAATTAGTTGTTGCAGCTCAGTAGATTTTAATTCCTCAAAAATCCTGTGACTTTGATCCCTATCTCATCTCCCTCATGGGAGCATGATTAGAGGACCCCACCATCACAACCCAAAAAAAGGTTTGATTTCTTGATTATTTCATAGATCAAGTTATTGGCGTTAGTTAGATAGTTTGTTTAGGATTTATTGGAAAGGTTTACATTTTATATTTTTCTTCTCATGTGATTGTTATAGCGTAGAAGGTAATTAATTACATATATCAAGTTCTGAGCATTAGTTAGATAATTTTCCAAATTCAATTCATCTTTTCCATCTTTAATTGTAATATTTTGCAAATGAAAAGAGGAACATGTGCATGTGTTGTTGTAGGGTTGTTGGATATGTAGGCAAGGGAACCTTTCACCAACTCCATATAGGACTTCTCCATCCTCTTTTCATGCATGCCAACCCATGTTCTTGATCTATGTTTTTCGGTCACTATGAGCATCCATCTTAGCCCAAATATGGCCTTCTTGAAGTGCTAGGCTTGGCTAGGGGTGTTTATCACCTTCCATACATTCCTCACAACCTTCATCAAACTCTCCATAACTTCAACCCATCATTCTTACCCTCCAACCATCTCGGCCAACTTCCTATAGCATATCAGGACTTCCTGTAGCAGTACAAGAATCTTGTAGCATACCTGTAATAGCCTGTTTTGATGCTATTTTGACTTGCAATGATAACATACCTTAGTTTACAAGTAGGTTGATCCCTCAGCTTGGACTCCATGGCCAGAAGTACCACCTAGGCCATTCCCTTCATTTCTTTTCCTTTCCTGCAAGATCAAATAACATTAGTTCTTTCATTCCAAATTTGGCATTTAAAACTTTACTTAATCTGCAAGTGTGAATTAGTTAAACAATGCATGCATTCTCGAGTTTTGAATTGGTAGGATAATCTTTTATTTTCAAGAAGCCCTAATAGCTAGATGATTGATGGAAAATTAGAGTAGTTTCCTTTCTACAGATTAGCACGAGTCTTATCTTCTTTCATACCATTTACAAGTTGACAACATTTACAAGTTTGAATTGAAAATCATTTACTTTCTTTGCATTAGGACTAGCCTTCACATTCTTCTTTTAGTAGTTAGTCTCCGTTAAGATCAATAGAGGAATGATCTTGGAACCCTAATGTTCAAGTGGCCTAGGTGAGGACCTGGCGTGAGTAGAATGCATCTATTGTCTTTATAACATTGCCACCTCAAAGTTTGTATGAAACCCCAGGTTGATAAGTAAAGTTGAAGAGCCTCTGGAAGTCGCAACACCCTTGGTGCAATGCTAGGGCTCACCATATTTTTCACGTCATTGACAGGGAGGTTTCTAAGTAGATGGTATTTCTACTTTCCTTTCTGTTTTTCATTTAGTTTTGAAAAAATTACATAAAAAGGAAAAAAATTATTTCATTCCTCGTAGGAGTAGAAACACTTACGAAAATTCTTGCCAAATACCCCCACACCATCAAACAATCAACCTTCACTCTTCTTTAGTGATTGCCAACTCCCCTCTCTGACTGCAGGGGAGTTAGAAGACCCCTTAGGAGAATAACCTAATACGTTTGAAGAACCTATTGGGGAAGAAGAATAAGAATCCATTCCACATACCCAAACCATGGCTCAAAACAAAAATGAGGATGTTTTTCCCATAAAAGAAACTAATGGAGATGCTAGGATGAAGAATATAATCCCCTCTGCCCTTCCTCACTTCCATGCCTTAACCTTAGAGGGTTGTAGAGTCTCCAAAATGTCTTCAAAATATCATCCACTTTCACCTTTATCGCCACCATGTCACTCACATGTCCCAACTCCATATCCATATAATTTTTCATTCACCTCCATTTTCATGATTACATGGGGTTACCTTTGTGTTTTCCAAAAGCTAATGATTTCTAGTATTTTAAGTGAATTTATGGTTAAAACTTAGAAAAATCACATATACTTGCTAATACTTAAAAGTGGCTTGAGTTTCATGACATGTGTAGGTCATTTGGAAGCTTCCAAGGCACACTTATGTGGCCTCCAATGCTCAAATTAGAGTTCCCTCCAAGATATGGAAGAAGATTTGGATTAAGGTCAAAGAAGATATGTGCCTCATCATTCCTATTTGAGTTGTAACTCTATGATATTTTCTAGGGATCTAGGGAGAGAATAATGGACCTCCATTAATGAGGTAGCTTCTTATGTTCTTGTATAAATAGGAGAGCCTTCTCCTTTCAAAGGCATGTGTAAAGTTGAAGATACTCAGGTGGAAAGTTAAGATTACTCATGTTTTGAATGGAATTTAGATTTAGCACCATGCTCATGAGTGATGTTCACCTTGATTGGTAATGCTTGCATTGAGAGCCTCTCAACTTGCCATCTCTCATACTTTTGGATTGGCTACCTACAATGTGTGAGATCTATTGTTTTCATAGATTAAGTTTTATTTCTTTCATATATTTTCCCGTGTGAGAGGTTAAGAGTGATTGATTTTATTTTCTTTCATATCTTTTCCTATGTGAGAGGTTAATAATGATTGTTTTTATTTCTTTCATAGATTAAACATTCATTACCACTTTATGTGTTTTTCGAAAGCAATACATAAAGGTCGCGTAGAGATCCTAGTGATTGTTTTTTCTTTCATTTCATGTCATGTGGTTTTGATTTTTCATTTCATAGGATCCTGATTTGATAAGCACACATGACCCCTTAGAGTAGATCTCATTTCATGCAATTTCATTTCTGCAAGTGTGATAAATTAATATTGCATTACTGCAAGTGTGATAGATTAAGATTTCAATTTTGCGCGCTGTACTATAATTTCTTTTGAATTGATTGTTGAATTAGAATAGGTGAATTTGGTTTGTCGTTATTTGGTTTCGTAGTTCGATTAATCTAAATTGAAAGTTAATTTCTAGCATATACAGTGCATGCACACTTCGCAAGTTTTATGAAAGCCCCGGGTTGACAATGAAATGATAGGTAATTAATTTGCCTAAACATTTTGGCATCATGGCTAGGGAAGTGTGCATAGGAACTAGCTTTCAGTCTAGAGTTGATTTTTCAGTTTATTCCTAGATGCATGATTAAAGCATGTAGATGCATAAATCATTTAGCTACATATCATTTAAAAAAAAAAAATCGATACTAACCATTTATGGACAAAGGATCTACAATGCAAATTAAACATTCTTTAGAGCATAAGGACTACAATGGGGAATGTATCGAAATGTGATTGGGACACGACATTCATCCATTATTCAAGAGATCTTTGTGGAAAATCTAATGGTTAAAACTATTTTTCATGTCCTCATGCGCAATTAGGTACATTTTGCAAATTTGGATATGAACGTTCTAGAAAGTCTAATCTGTAAATGGCTCCATTGGAAACATTCATATACTTAAAAAAATAAAAAAATAAAATTTTCTTTCAAGTAGGATAAATTAGGAAAAATAAAATCAAGTTTGATTGCATTTTTTTAAGTTCTCGATTGCATTTTTTAGACTTAAAAATCTTTAGATTTTTATTTATTTTCTTGCATTTTTTCATTAACCTCACGAAAATATTTTCAATAAAAAAATCATGTTTTGATTTTAAATAATAAAAACAAAATCATGTTAGATTTCAATTAAAAAAAAATCATGTTTTTGAATAAGGGAAATGTAAATTTTTAAATAAAAAATATCAATTCTTTTTTTAAGAGAATTGAGAAATTGACAATTTAGGATCTCGTGCGACCTGTAAAGAAAAAAAAATTGCGTTAGCTTGAAATCCAAATTAAAAAAAATCCATCATAATAAAAAATATACATAAAATAAAATCTTGCTTGAGTGGCTGCATATTTGCCACATAGTCGTTTCTGTAGCCGAGCCTGAATTGATTCATGCGCATCCAATGACCCTCCCAGCCTATCGGCCTTTACCAAAATGCATCTGTTAAACTTTTGGGCAAGACAATGTTATGAATGCTAAAATTCATATGGGATCATAATTCTTATATAATGGGAATGCAATTTTTATTTGTTGTTGGGCATTTGAAGTCTCCCTCGGTTCTCCCTTTTTTTCTGCCATTCATTTTCTTGTATGTGAAGCCAAATCCTTTCGAAATTTCCCTATATTTTTCGGATTCCAAATCCAATTACAATTCCTCATCCATCAAACAAATATCTATGATGGTTACATTGGAAAAATGACGTGATAGAATTTGGGTTTGAGATGAGGACTGGATCAAATCAATTAGAGAATTGGTTTCACTCTAACTATTTCTAAGATGGTGTTTTCTCCCTTCATGCACAGAATATTTCAACAATTGCCTTGCTACTAACTAACACATTGAGAAACACAACCTCATTTAACTCACTCCTTATCCATACTTGGCAGTGGACATGAAAGATCCACCAAGTGATTTTGTTACTTAAGCATTTGCCAGAATGTGTAACATCGTTAAAAACATCCTTTTTAAAATGCTTTTTGTGGCCAATTGGAAGTGAATCTCAGAAAAATAAAACATGGGGTTTTCTCAGAATGGGATGAATTATGTTTATCGTTTGCGATTTCCTCAAAATTCATAACCGTTTGAGAGTTTTTTGGGGTTCTCCAGGAGCCTTATTTGCAATATTTCGTGAGAAAAACGGTTTTCAATTAAATGTACATGCTTTAGTTGCGGTGTTGGATTATATGGGCCTAACCCAGGTTTAGAAGAGTTATTTAGCCAAACAAATCCCATAGCTACTGGCCCTTTCGACAACAGCCAGCGGAGCATGGACTGAGGTCTCACTCGAGGTAGCAGGGGGGGTGCTGGAACCAAGTTTCCACACCCTTGGGATGTCTTGATGTAGTCTAGACGGTTTTCACACCTTTCTGTGGCTTTGTGCCACTCTGCTCCACTTAGATCCAGACCCAGTAAACTCCTTAATACTTATTAATGCACTGTTATATATCAGATCTACTTTTTATGGTCTTTAAGCAACCATTTAACATAAATAACCAGTTCACGCACCCATAAAGATATAGATTTGCATAAACTCACAACATAAGCATATGCGCATAGATCAAACAGTTATATCAACCATAAATTAGCCAGATCCACAATAATTCAGATTTCACACAGAATTTCAGAATCAACTTATCTTTATTTAATTCTTCCACCAATACATCTAGATCCGCCCTGCGCACTCAGCTGCAGGGTTCCTCGCACACAGCTGTGGACTCTACTAGGCCTCTGTGCACACAGCTGCAGAGCCTCTATCTTCCTACCAACCCCCTTTGACTCGGACTTATAGATGCTTCAATACATCGCTCCTCAAAAACCCATTACATTTCATCCATAAAGCCTCACTCTATTTATACATTCCCATGGTCTGTGGACCATGGGCAAGCTGAATTACTTCCTATTATTTTACATTATTTTTGGGCGGACAACCCTTTGACTTGACTCAATTACAATTCGCGCTTCGTGCACTTCACAGAGTCCTTACCATACCTTTCCCAAAATTGTGGGCTTTAAGCCCCAAAACTGTTACGCCGGCCCTCTGCTACCCAACAGTACCCCAAAAAAATCATCGTGACTCATCCCAAGTCACTCGGTTGGTGCAGTAATGTTTGCACGGAGGTCATTCAACAATTTTTGCGTGTTGCTTGTGCTTGCAACACACTCAACCAATAGCTTCTGTACCTGTTCTACCCGAGCTGCTGATGCATCCGTATCACTTGGAGTTACTTGTACAAGATCAAATACTACCTGCATGTGCGATATCTTTCCTTCTATGGTTGTGGAGACCGCGAATGCTTCATCAACCCAAGGTTGGATGCGTTCCTTAAGCACTACCTCCTTTTTCCACGCGGCGTCATCTTGTGCCTTGAGAGTTTGGGCCTCCTTCATTTTAGCCAACCCCTGCATGATAGTGACCTTCTGAACAGTCCCTTTGACTGTGTCATAAGCCTGTTGCAACTCCCACTCTTTGGTTTCTACCTATTGTATGGTTGGGTCTTCTTGGAGGCCGGTGAGTGTAAGGAGGGACTAATCTAACCATCCCGAGCAATCTCGTACATCGCACTTTATCATTTCCAATCCTGCTTGAATTTCACCGCAGCGCTGCTCCTAGATTTCCAGTGGTGTGGTTGGCTGTGCCTTCAGTCTTAGCTCTGCAATTGGTAGATTTAATTCCCATTGAGCCTTTGCAGCTCCTCCTGGGCCGTACGAAATCCTGTGGCCATGCAATGAATCTTGTCAATGGTTGGAAGTTCAGTTGGTATAGCTAACTCTGGGACCTTACTACAAGCGGCCATCACGGCCTGTTCCACTTCCTGGGTGTGTGAGATCAAATCATCTCACTGGAGACTGACTTGCTCTAGATTTGCCTTGTGCTCCATCACTGTTTGGAGGGCGCGACCATCCCAAGCATGAAGCTTAGTGGTTACCCCATCCTGTAGTTGGTATAAGGTTTATCTAGGAAGAGCGGCCAGATTCAATCCCCAACTTCATACATCCCCCTTTACTTCGGCCAAGACAACACCTGCTGGCAACACTAAGGTGTTCATTGTATTGGTATGCACCATCTGGTCGGCTACGATTGCGCCCTCGGTTAATTGTAGGCTTACCCCACCCAGGGGTTGCACCTGTAACACCTGCAACTGCGCTCGAATCTTCCCCAACATAGTTGTCTGCCTGGTGATTAGTTTCGTCAATGCATCGATAGGGACATTACTCGGCGATTTGTTGCTGTTAAGAAACTCCTTCTCCAAAGCTTTGGCTGTCTTTGAATTTTTGCGTGTGCGCGTTGATTCCATGCTACGGGGTCGCTTGACGGGGTTTGATTCGGTACGATGGTCCATGTGTTCCTGTATATCCTTCTCCTGTTGCATATCGTGGTCCGAGGCCATTTCCTGATCTATCATGGTTCTTTCGGTTAGCACTTCCTTGGGTGCTTCCTTTTGCGAAGCTGCCTGTTGTCCCTGACGAGCCTTTCTTTTTACACTGCTGGGCTGCCATGTTTTCTAGTACAACGTTGGCTGGGGTGTGCCATTTTGGGGGCCATGTTTCTAACACAGCATAAATAGCATTATCTGTTACCATGAATGGAAGTGTGACCCATACTTGCTTCAGATCCTTCCACGTCTAGATATATAAGTTATGCATGTCCGCTTTGAACTCGGCCATGCTTTGCAAAGTGTTGTAGATTGTTGGAGACATTCGTGGCCTACGAGCAATCCATGTTTATATAGTACCCTCCATGAAGGTCGAAAAAACCCTGATGTCAGAAGCCCTCGTTGCGTCTTTTGTAGCCTAGAGCAAAGTATACTGCACTGCTTCTGGTAGGCTGTCTTCAATGCTGGGAAACTGGCTACCTTGCGGTAGTTCTCCTGCAACTAGAAGGATTGATAGTAGAAACCATGCATAATAAAATGTCTTATGTTTGTCCTGTGCTTCCTGACAGTTTGTCAAAAATTCGTCACATAAGAATTGTGCCAAGTTAAACTGAACCCCTGCTGCACACTGTTCCGCAAGCACAATGACAGGAACTGGCACCTCATTTGCACGACATTTCCTCATTAGTTTACTAGCTAGTAACTGGGTAGCAATTCACACCCCTCGGTCTTTGATGCTTGCTATTGCATACCCCCGCTTCCACTTCTCTAACTTATATTTAGCCTTCATTGTTTCGACGTGACTTGCATCACTACTTGTTCCGGCTATGTTTGTGGGGTCATTCCCTTTTACCGTCAAGTGGGTAATCCAGTGTACTAAATCAACTGTGATCAGAGTTAGCTCCTCCAACCAGATAAACCCATCATGTACAAGACCTAGTAACTGCCGGATAACACAGATGGTGAGGGTCGTGTGGTAATAGTGAGGTATCCACCTTAGATTGAGTAACCCCGCTTTCTCCACACCTAGTAACCACTTATCGGCAGTAATTTATCTTTGGCCAATTCAGGGAACTTGTCACTATCTGCAAGGTCCTAGTCTTCAAACTTGATACTCGGGACTCGGCCTAGCGACAGCCCATCGAACCTTATCTCATCCGGAAGAAGCAGGGTTTGGAGCGTATTCCTTGCAGTGTCCATGTCCTTTGGTAGCTCAATCGTGCCGGTCCATGGGGGAATATATGGGGGCCGTGATGAGATTTGGAAAGCATCCTCTTCGTCCTCATCTTGTGCTTCAATCTAATTGATCAAAGCTTGCAAATCTTCATTGTCCTCCTCAGGTTTGGTGGTGATTGCTTTGCCCTTTTCCAGCTCTTGATAGCTTAATGAACCTCGACGATATCCTGACTGGCCCCATTGACTGATTATTTTTCTGAGACCGCGGTGTGCGTGGGGATTTTGGGACTTCATGGACCGTGGCGGCTTCGACTGTGGAGGCTTCATCTAGCGCTTCCTGGGTTGAGTATAGTTCTTCTGCGAACCGTGCTCAAGTTCTCGCCATGGTACTTATGGAAACCTTGGTAGCCAAGTGTTTGCTGGTCATTACTGGTTCCAATCTCAAATATCCCAGTGTTGTCTAGAGGTTATTAGATGAACATGTAATTTTGAATGAATCCCTTCCCTCGACTTCCAGCTTATTAACATCATTTAGGTGGTAGATATTTTCGTATCTAGCTCAAAAATTTCATCTTAATGGCCCAACACTGGCTCCTCCCTAACGTAACTTGACTTTCTTGTCAGGAATAGTGGTGTTAATGATCAATTCTAAAGTTTTCCATGTGGCAACGCCGTTACGCAGGCACCGCCTCGATGTTGTGGACTGAATGACTCTGTAGAGAACCTTTTTTGTTGTGTCGACTTGTCGCATACTCGTTATAGTCCCGCACCCTATTTCAATTGCTTGGGGTGCTGGGACCATGCTTCCTGCAACTAGTCAAGTGGTTGCACCCCTGGTGTGATTTCGGAACTTCCCTACTAGCTTGGGCTATGAGCACCTTCCGAGTGTCTTTATAGCCGTTATCTCTTCATGCACCGTTGTGTGGGGTGTATCCTTCTGTAGGTGCGGGCGCAACCATGATAGTAGGGTCGTGGTGCATTCGCATTCTACAGGATACCCGAACTGGCCCGATTTCCTTATGCATAGACTCGCGCGGCCTTCGTGGGCATCACTACCTTTCATTTTGATGCTTCCTTCCCCAATTAGCATGCTTTTCTTCTGGAGCCGTGCCCATAGGTTCTCGATTTCGCAAGGTCTACTCCTACCTCACTTAGTCTAGGCTCCTGTCCGTTTTACTTCTTGACACTGTCATCTATGCCTCCCTTTTGGTATGACCCCGTGGTATTCGCAATTTCCTGGTGGGTCGTTTTCTCGAGCCAATGCTAAGCGAACTTCCCCCTGTTCCCCTGCTGACTTTGTCACGGTCTGTTGGCGAATGAGATTACCCCCTAACCCTTGCATGTACCTGCTTCTAATATCCATGCCACTTTCGTTGAATCTTTGGGCATGTGCTTTATTCATGGACAATTGTCACACACGGTGTCTCTGCAGGGTCATCCTACAGCCTTTGTCTCAGAATCTTTGTTTCGCGCTAGTCGACTGGTGCCTCTGCTTGCGTGGCATCCTCATCTTTTGGCCTATCCCTTGATTCCATGGTTGCATGGCATAGCGATCTAACCATCATATTACAATTTAGTGTCGTTACCTCATGCAATCGGTTTTTCCACCACTCAATCTCTTCATCTGAGTTCGATGTGCAAGAACTGTCACGGTCCCATGAGATTCGTCCGTCCATGGTTAGATTCACTCGGTCCTGATCCTGCGCGGTGATCTGGTAAATACAATCCAGTTCATCATTGCTATCCTCGTTGCGAATTGGCTTAGTATAATGTGCTCCTTCTGCGGGGTCTAGCTGAACCACTACGCAGAAAGATTTTTTCTCGAATATCATTTTTTGTTTCTTTAGGTTGATGACTCCATTCATATCCGTTGCCCAGTCTATCCCTAATAATGCAGGATATGGTTACTGTCATCCACAATCTCTATGACCTCAAAATTGGTTACTGTGCTTACACCGTCGATGTCTACTGTAACACCCTGCAGTCTTCCCATAGGCAAGATATTCTATTGGTTCACCATCCGCAGTTGGATAGGGGACCATTATAGTGCGGGCCTACCCATGCACTCCCAGGTTTGTTTAGGTAGGACATTTGCGTCTAACCCTAAGTCCAGAACAACCTGGTCCATCTCATAGTCCCCAATCTGGGCAGTCAACTGCATTTCCTACCCCATTAGCAACACATGCTTGCCCAACTTCCGTACCATTCGAGGTTCGTCCGATCCTGCGCACCTAGTTATTAACTCTTGCAATCCCTTCACCGCTTTGGTATCATGGAGTAGCTTCATGCATGTCTCTAAGAAGGTAGTTAGCATAGAAGTATCCCTCCCTGACTCTGCTTGATCCATGCTACCCGAAGTGGAAGCTTCCGTGAAGTTCTTCTTGGCCTCTATAAATGTTTCCTTTGTGTGCTCCAAATCAAACTCTGGTTGTTTCTTGGGAGCCTTGCGAACCCATGCATCCTCCTCTGGTCACTTCCCTTTATCTTCTCCCATAGTTGCACCACTTCGAAGCATCATATTCACGTTAGGGTCTTTCGCACGTGGTTCAATGTTCATCATTTGGAAGTTTTGAGTGGGGGTAGCCAGAAGCACTCCTTTTTCCTGCATCTGAGCATTTAGCGTGGGGCAATCGACTGCTTCGTGGTCGAATTGGTAACAGTACGAGCAACAGGTTCTAGTCGGGTTCGTGTAATCACACGTGTAGTGCCCCAGTCCTCCACAATTATAGCAGATTAATTGTCCTCGTTTGCATCTAGGTCCCATTCCCCCTTGGCCCCGTTCACGTCCTTGGAATCCACCCTGCACTATTGTTGCGATAGGATCTTGCCCACGCGCCTCCATCTGCATCCTGTAAGCAGGTGTTCGACCCATCAACATCTCGTAACTTCGGCAGTTTCTTTCATCGTGTCCCATCGTCCTACAAAAGTTGCAAAATAACTGCTGGGGGGGGCTGTCTCAGATTCTGTAATAGATGAAAATTTTCCATGGCATGCTTTCCTCCTTCCTGGCATATCACACACTATAGTGCGGGTGCCGTGGTTGGACCTGCTTGTACCTCTGGTCGCAATGGTATTGGTCCCCCCGCCACCACATAGTTGGCAAAGACCGGATAATGTTCCTTGTCATGGCCCTGGCCCTTACATCTGATACACCATACTTCTTCACACCCTTCTGACCATGGTTCCTGTCCTTGTTTCAAACTTCACATCTCTAAGCATAGGTTTTGTAATTGCACGTGGATTTGCCGAACTCCCAACCCCAGATCCTGTATTGGGGTTTCATGCAATCTCATCGCGGTCTCTAATGCTTCGGCTTGGGTTGAGATCTTTTGCTGTGATAGCGCCATCCTTAGATGTGGTGTTAAGGACACCACAAACCACGTGCAATGCTGCGCATCCATCAATGTCATGTTAGCCTCGCGGATTGTGCTCTTTAATCTATGATCCAGATCCCGCGAGTTTCACTTGGTAACATTGCTATCTCTTTGAACCCAATGACCGACTAGGTCTCTGATTTTGGCAGACCAAATTCTTTGTTCAATGCGTCCTGGATCGCCATTATTCTCACATTCAGATGATTGCTTGAGTACTTTTTATACCACGTCAACGTGCGGTCCTGCAGCGCACTACCTAGGGTAGCCTTTTTTATGTTATCATTTGTTATGCCTTGGGCTTCGCATATAGCCCTTACCACAAACCAAAACTAACTGGGTTCCTCATTTCCTGCACCCTTAAATACCGGCAACTTGACTGCGCTCACCATCCCAACCTTCGGCGGTGGCGGAGGCGGAGGTGGAGTGGGTGAAAGTGGATTTGACATCGATGAAGTAGGTGATGGTGTAGACAGAGGTGGTATCAGTGGAAAGCATTGCTTAATCAACTGGACCGCGCTTTTTGGGGAGAACCTCATGAGCTCCTCCTCGCTTTCTCGTGAAATAGAAATTAGCAGACTGTTCTCTAATCCTTCGGTTCCTCGGTAGCCCCTTCCACTCCGTGTTACACCAGACAACAATAAATGCACATAATCTGTTTTTCACACAACAACATCTTAATCCAAGTATTCAATGATTTAATGTACTTACCCCGTGGTATTTGGAGAAAGTGCCTTTCTGCTTCACTATAACTCACGGTTGTGTCTATTGCGAACTTGGTAATAAACCCTCCTATTACCCGATCCAACCAGTGATCTATTGCGCGTGTGATTTTATCTTTGGATGCTTCTAGCCTGTGCACCAATTCTGGAGTCCACACAATAGGTTGATCTAGTCTTCACCTTCCCACACTATCGGCTAACCTCGCGATCCACTAGTACAACTCTATTGGGAATGTTATGAAGAATATTTCGTGGATATCTGTGTATATGTAACGATCCAACCACCCTTCCTCCGATATCTACGGGTTTCTGTTTTCCTGAACCACGAACTCATGAAGCTTCTAATCCAGCCAATCTTCAAGCTATTTCTTTGTAGGTCTAGTGTTCTGACATCAAACATCCCTTAGGCAGATCTCTGTCCCAGCAACAAAACCATTTGTTGGCTTATATGGGCCTGACCTAGGTTCAGAAGAGTTATTTAGCCAAAGAAATCCCACAGCTATCAGCCCTTTTCGGAGCACAGATTGAGGTCTCACCCGAGGTAGCAGGGGAGGGTGCTGGAACCAGGTTTCTGCACCCTTGTGATGTCTTGATGTGGTCTGGACGGTTCGCACAACTTCTTGTGGCTTCGCGCCACTCTCCTCTATGTAGATCCGGACCCAGGAAACTCCTTAATACTTATTAATGCATTGTTATAGATTAGATCTACTTTTTATGGTCTTTAAGCAAACATTTAGTAGAAATAACCAGTTCACACACCCAGAAAGATATAGATTTGCATAAACTCACAACATAAGCGTACGCGCATAGATCAAACAATTATATCAACCATAAATTAGCCAGATCCACAATAATTCAGATTTCACACAGAATTTCAGAATCAACTTATTTTTATTTAATTCTTCCACCAATACATCCAGATCTGCCTTGCACACTCAGTTGCAGGGGTCTGCGAACACAGTTGCAGACTCTACTAGGCCTCTGCGCACACAGCTGCAGAGCCTCTATCTTCCTACCAACCCCCTTTGACTCGGACTTCCAGACGCTTCAAGACCTCGCTCCTCAAAAACCCATTACATTTCAAATCCAAAAGTACATACCCAAAAGTTGCCTTCTATCCATAGAGCCTCTCTCTATTTATACGTTCCCATGGTCTGCGGACCATGGGCAAGCTGACTTACTTCCTATTATTTTACATTATTTTTGGGTGGACAACCCTTTGACTTGACTCAATTACAATTTTTGCTCCACGCACTTCGCGGAGTCCTTACCATATCTTTCCCAAAATTGCGGGCTTTGAGCCCCAAAATTGTTACGCGAGCACTCTGCTACCCAACATGCGGCCATACAATGGATTTGATTTTCCTAATCTACAAGAGGTAGATCCGCCACAGAGATGCTGAGAAGTACCATATTGATTATCAACTTGGTGAGCTTGAGAAAGATTGATGTGTATGCTATCTGAGATGCAACTATCGGTTAGTATAAAAAAAATTGTTTCACACAACGGATTACCCCTTGAAGGGGGCTCTACACGAGCCACAATCAATAAGCCAGGAGAGTGTTGTAGCATAATGAACATAGATTAGACCGGTGAAAGTCAACATGTCCGTGATCCCTCAACTCTCTAGCAATGAAGGAAGGCCAATTCCTAGCAAGGAGGTTTGGGTGAAAAACAAAGCAGCAACATTGTGGTGTTTCACCACTTTATCATGGGCATGAAAACGCTTTTCACTTAAAAATGGTTTTACTTTTCATGCATGAAAACGATGCCCAATCAACTCTCATGGCAGATTATATAACCATGTAAAACCATGTTTTAATTTTTCACTCTTTTCACACATGGCAAATTTCTTATGAATTTTCATGTTATGTGTTTTAATTTTGATATTATATGTTTTTCATATATGTATATTTTGATGTTAGTGGAGTATTGTATATAATGTTGTTTTAATGTTTTATATCTATAATGTTTGTTATGTTTTGTTTTTAAAGTGCATATATATGTTTTGTATAATATTTGTTTTTTTTTTTTCATATATATATATATATATATATATATATATATATTTTTTTTTTTTAATGTTTGTAATTTTTTTTTTTGTTGTTTTTTTTTATATATGTCATGTTGTATATATATTTCATTTTTTTTTTTTTTTTTTTTTTTTTTTTTTTTCATTTTGTAAAGATTTCATTAGTTTTATTGTTGTTCCTCAAGAAAATTGCCATGGAAAAAAAAATGAATTTTTTTTAATGTGAAATTCATTCAATGACTAGAGCAAATTGAGAGAAGGTTGTTGTGGTGATTCACTTAAACACACCCATCGAAGCAAGAAACAAAGGAAATAATTGGAAAACACAAGAAAAAATTAATCGAATAAAGGCACAATAAGCTCACCTTAACTAAACATTAATTGTGAATCAAATTTTCTTAAGGTTGAGTTTTTATATTGTCAAAATCATAATCAAAATTTGTCATTGGATTTGTATAATGATTATGTTTTCAAGCATGATGCAGGAAATAAGAATAACTATAAAGGCGATTTATCTATGGGATCGATTGATGAATTTTTTATCAAACACTGTTTTGCAGGAATCATCAAGCATTCACAAATAATATTTCTTTATCTTTATGAAATGTTATGATTCAAACATAAATGGAGGAAATTGTTTACCTGTGCATATCATCATTTTTTAGAAATTGGATTTATTATTGTAATTGTGAAATTGGACTAACCATTTGAAATGAAGGCACACCATGAACCTGTTAATTATGCAATTATTTTGTATGTACCTAGAGAAATTGATCACTTCTCTTTGAACACACTTACGTTTTATTGCCATATTAGTGCCATGTTTGTTTTCAGGTTTTAGGACAATCGAAGAAAGGAGGCCAATTTTTGCACAATTAGTTTTCTATGATTAATTTCAAGAAACATGAACCAATTGAATCCATTTATATCATCCATAAATGCCATCATTTTTCCTCTCCAAACTCACAATCTATTCAAGCATTTTCGCTAAGCATCGTCATCACCATTTTCCTTGCAAGTGTCACATATTTTTCACTTACTTTTTCCATTCACATTTTCCATAATTTCCATTCATTAACCCACTAATAGATACATTTAGCTCACTTACATGCTAATTTGTCCTTTTTCTTTCTATTCACTTGTTTACCCTCTTGTCATTTTCCTTTCCGTTGAATAAATCCTTCTTGATGCAAATTTTCATCTATAATCCTTCCAAAATCATCATTTAATGCTCACGTTAGATGATGAGGGATTCATGATGCCTCCCTTCTAACAATTCTTGGCCTATCAACATCAACACATTATCTAGGTGTTAGAGCCTAGTTTGACCTCACGCTGAAGGGAGGTGATTCCAGGGTAACCACAAACCATGCTTAACCTGGTAGCTAGCCCTACTAGGTCGGGAGAGGGCTCTCTCCTTATGAACTTGTTGAAGCCTTGAAAATCGGGTCTACAACAAGGGGGATACCCACCAGGTCCGGACCTTGGTTAGCAACTCCTTTTCCGTTTGGTATAGTGGGTCCGACTGGGGATATGGGACCAGTTTCCCAATCTATGTGTGTGTGTGTGTGTGTTGAGAATTGATATTTCCTTTCTAATAATTCTAAGTAAAATGATTTTATTCTAAATCTAATCTAACAACATGCAATTGTATTCTAATAAATAGAAATATCTAATTCTAAACTAACCCGGCTGTAATATTTCAGTTATGTGATCTAAAATGATTTTAAATGGCAATTGGTAATAAAGTTCATTCAACTGCTATGAGAAAAGAATTCAATAAAGATAAACCATTTAATATAAAAAGTTAGATGAAACAATTGTGGAAAACATATCACATAATAAGTTACTCATATATTAAGCATAAATAAATAGCTATCATCGTACAAAAGTGCCAAATGATAACTCAAGCATTCACGCATTCATATATAAATAACTGAATATGAATATCACCTTAACACATAAGCAGAAATAGTTAAGAGATAAAAGTACCATTTATAATTAGTTCTACTCATGAGCTTCAAGAAATAATGATTTATCTCTTCTTAATCCAACATCTACTAAGAGTACAAAAGTGTAACATCAGTAGTAGATATTAAACACAGTTATCAATAAATCTTGTTCCATTCATTCATCAAAACCTCCTCGGAGGGTGCAAAAGTGCATGTTCTGAGGACAAGTTTTTGACAAATTTCAGGACCCTTCTCTAAATGCATGAGAAGTGTTTAAATACTACTAGCTAAATCTAAAAATAATTTATTACAAAAATGTAGGATGCGGTTTAAATGACCATCTTCATTTTAGTAAAAAATATAGCAAAATTAAACTAAAACTGAATCTAAAACTAAAACTGGCAATTAATTATCTATGTATATTTTCCTTGTAGTCGCAAGCATTTAGCATTTGCTTGAGGAGAGTTGGCTGGCTGACTTCCGACTTTAGTTGTCTTGTGAAAACGGAATTGGCAAGTGCTGGCGCCATCTTCTTGGTAGAATTAATGATACATTTGAGAGTCATGCACTCGCTGTGTGGTTTTACCAAGTATGTCTAGTAAGAATCCCAATTCAACTTGGTTAACCTTTTGATGGATTCTGTTCTTTCTTGAGCCTTCTGTCTCCAGCTTGTATGTAGTTGCTGTACATTTGGTAAATATTTACATACCACTTGAGGATATCCCTGATAAATACCACTGGTTTTAGAGTTTAAGCTTTGCTTTTCGTCTTTAGCACTTTTTCCTACAAATTTCCAGGCTTACAGGCAACTGAGTGATTAGAAGATTTCCATCTCGAGGGGTTTTGCCCAGCAATGCACGATTAGCGCTAATCATGCATCAGAAACTGCCTCCGTTTCTCGATTCGGGCTTCCCTGGTCTTGTGCGCTCTTTGTTAGAGGATATAAAGCTTAAATTTTGTGAAAATAACGACTCCGTGAGTCCTTGGTTCTGATATTTAAATTCTATATATGTAATATCAATATTATCTAGTACCCATTTGACCATGTCCATGTAGGAGAATTTTGGGCTTCGCCGCTATCCGATGCAAAAACGAACATGCTAGTTCTGTAATAGACGCCTCAGAAGACCCATGTGAGCCTGCAATTGCTGTAACCTCCATTATTTTCGGATTTTCTTCCTCGAGCAGACTGTACATGCCTTCCCAAGTAGTAATACCTACATATTTGTTACAGGTGGTGTCTGTGTATAAGGGTGTCATTTATTTATCTTCAGAAATTGGAGCTTTATCCTTCTTTCCCATAATATCCTGAACACTGTTATGTATACTTCTCTGCTCTTCGCTCCTTCAATTTACAAATGAGGTAAGAGTAATGATAAGAAAAATGTGATGGGAAATATTTTAAATGCTGAAGACATATAAAATATATCACCTTACGTGAAATGGCTCTTCGATAAGAGCAAAACCATATTTCATTAATGATTGCCAACTAACTCATTCATTAACATTAACGCGCATAACTGGGCATCGGTTTATGGAAAAATATTTTTCGAATGGCGAGCCTTGTAGATTTGCGATGAGGCGATTTTGTGATTTGCATCGCAATATCGCAGATCACAATATTGCGGAATCGCAATATCGCAATATCGCTATTCCGTTGCGTGTGGCAATCATCCATTAACATGTTTTCTGCGAAATGCGATTTGTGATAATCGCCATCGCATATCGACGGTTTGAGGCATTTCACCTTAAGTGATATTTGAGGCATGCGATGCGATGAGTGATTTCGCATCGCGATTTCATAATCTTAGGTTTCCGCTTGTAGGAAGGCATTCATTACCTTTTTGCGATGTGACGCTTTTTATGGAGAGAGTGTTTTTTGAATTTTATCATAAAACTTAAGTCTTTTTAGATTTTTCGGGTATTCTCCCAAGTTTATGATAGTAAGTTTTATTCAAAAAGGAAATACAAGCACTAATAAATTTTTTAATTTCTTTTGAATAAGGGTCCCCACTTATTTAGTATTAGTAATAAAACTAAATAAGAAGGGGGGTTGTTGTTGGCCACAACAATTGGCAATTCACTTGGAAGAACCAATTATCTCTGCTTTTATTTTGAATTTTCTAAACTTCCAAAATAGAAATTTTTCTAGAAAATCAAACTTTATTATAGAAAGATAAAGTACATCATGCTTTTAGCTGTCTATGATAGTTTGTTTCTTCTATGTTAACTTTGGTTATTTACTTCCTAGAGCTAGTCATTGTATTTACATCAGTCACTACTTGGTTTATAAAGATAAAAACAAAGACTTTTTTGTAAATTAGTTTTAAATTTTCTCATTTGTCATAGGTAGAGCCTCTGCTGCCAGTAGGCGTTTATAGCTTTGACAGGGTTACCTGTTACTCAACAATGATCCTTTATCCTACTTGGAGAAATATACAATTTTCAAAGAGAAATCCATATCCACACTTATTGCTTTCATTTTCTTTTAATCCTTAAAGAACAATGCCTTGGTTTTGTAGCCAAATTATGACAGTGCCATTCACTTGATTTATAACTCTGCTAAACAAGCTGGCTCGTGATGAGACCCCTTGTCTTTTGATTGCAATAATCTCAAGTCATTGCCCTGTTGTGGTATGTAGTTTTGGAAAAGTTAGCAAGCTATAATATCTATGATCATGATAAGTTGGCTCGTGATGAGACCTCTTATTCTTTAAGTTTAAGTGTATTGCTGGATCATTCCTTGAAGCTCATAATTCTCTAGGTGGGGAGGAATTCATTGTTTCCTTAAGAATAGCTTTGGACGACAATGGTAGAGTTTTTTGGAAAGAGCTTTTCTACAGAGAATCTTTGATTTGTTATTGATACCTTTCATTTGACTGATATAAAACAAATTCCTACTAAAGGTTGCTTTTTATCAAAATTTACAAGGTTGAAACTAGTATCATATTCTGGCTTATAGCCTTTGCCTGTATCTTTGAATAATAATGACCAATTTTCTAAAAAAGATTCTATTTACACAAGCGAAAAACAAAATCTAAAAGAAATACTTGTCTTTTTCGTGAATTCCAAATGTAACCCTTTACAACTAGTTTTATTATGAAAATAAAGGAAAACTAATTTACAAAAATAGAAGAATGATCTCCTATGGAAAGTATTATTTTAGGATCTTCCCATTAACAGGTAAAGACTCTCTTTTTCCTGTTAAATCCTGTAACATAAAAGTAGATGAACCTATGATTTCTGCAATTTGGAAAGGGCCAAGACACATTCGTTGAAATTTCGTATGTTTGCCCTTTTCCTCATGAGCCTTGTCACATTTTAAAATAGATCTCCAATTTGAAAGTCCTTTCTGGATATCATGTTTGAATCAAAAGAAGATTTTACTAATGCTTAGTGATGGGCATGAGTTATTTTAGCCTTTTCTCATTGCTCTTCTAGCTTAAGGATTTGCAGCTGCCTTAGTTGTAAGGAAGAAGTTGGTGTTTCGTCAATATGTTGAACTAAGGCCAAAGAGGGAAGTGCTAGATGAGTTGGAAGGGCCACTTCTTTCCCATAAACTAAGTTAAAGGGAGAAGTTCCAATGGAGGATTTCTGCGTTATTCGGTCTGCCCATAGAGCATATATTAGAGATTTGTGCCAATTCTTATGAGTTTGATCAAAGGTTTGGTTAAAGATTCTGATTAAGTTTTTATTCGTTGATTCAACTAAACCATTCCCCTGTGGGTAATAATTGGCAGAGTATTTAAGCTTAAAACCTCTTTTGAGTGCAAATTCAGTCATAGCATTGCCAAAAAAATATGATGCATTATCAAACATTAAAGCGGAGGGTAAACCAAACCTGGTGATTATGAACTGATCTATGAAATCGATGATGTGTTCAACGTTAGCCATCTTGAGAGGAACTGATTCTACCCATTTGGTAAAATAATCTGTAGTTGTAAGGATATACCTATGCTATTTAGAAGAGTGAGGAACGATCTCACCTATTATATCCAATCCCCATTTATAAAAAGGCTGCTCAATGTTGACTGGTTACAAAGGCAATGATGGTTTCTTTTGTCTCCCAACAACAGTTTGACAAACTTGTTATTTCCTTACGTAGCTATGTGCGTCTTTGAATAGTGTGGGCCAATAATAGCCTGTGCGGAGGATTTTATGTGTAGTAGCATCTCCAACATAATGTTCAGCTGCTGGTCCATCGTGGAGTTCCTGCAACACCTTTTCAGCTTCAGATTTCTCAAGACATCTAAGGAGAATAGAATCATAATTCATCCTAAAAGGTACATCGTTCACGAGATGATATTGCTTAGCCTTCAACCTTAGAGCTCTTTTCTTTGTATAATCAAGGTTTGAAGGAGCATATCCATTCTTTAGATAAAATATGATATCATCGTATAATGATTCAAAATAGTTTAGGCTTACCTCATACATTTGCATTTTTATAGATGGAATTTCGAAAATAAGCAATGCTCCTGCCAGCATTTTGCAAAAGCCTTGACCTTTTATAATACTTGCTGGTTTTACTTCAACGTCGTATTCTTGTAAGGCAGTAACCCAATTGGCTTGTTTCTCGCCCACGTCTTTTTGTACTAAAAGATTTCTTACCGTTGGAAATGGTACTATGATTTTTGTATGGGTTTTAAGCAAAAAAGGTCTGAAATATTTAATCGCTTTGAAAACAGCATAAGCTTGTTTCTCGACGTCTGAATAATTTAATTTAGAACCTTGTAGATTTGAACTGAAAAAGGCAATTGGGGCTTCTGACTTGTCTTGATTTGCTGGAGTGTGTATCGCAGCATATGATCTATCAGAGGCAAATGTATATAAAATAAATGGATCAGAAAAATTTGGAGTTACTAAAGATGGAGTGTTAACAATCGCTTGTTTAATCATATTGAATGCTTCATATTCGTCTTGGCCCCATTTGAAGATTGAGTTCTTTTTAATCATTGCTTGTAAGGGAGATACGATCGTTGAAAAATTTGGAACAAATCTCTTTACAAAATTAATCTGGCCAAGGAAGGATTGCATAGCTTTCTTGTTGTGAGGCAAGGTTATTTCAGAAATATCCTTGATTATGTCAGGATCAATATGGTCCAGATTTCGACACTATAAATCCAAGAAGTTTTCCTTCACTCAATGCGAAAAAGGAATTTTTTGTGTTAAGTGAAATTCCATACCTTTGGCAACGTTGGAAGATCTGTTTTAAGTCTCTGAGATGATTTCCTCTTTTTTTGGAATGTACAGTTATATCATCCAAGTAGATTACTACTGATTTGTTTACTAATCCCTTAAATGCGATGTCCATGGCCCTTTGAAATGTGGCACCAACATTGATCAGACCGAAAGGCATCTTTTGATACGCATAAGTGCCCCATTTGTTTCTGAACGTGGTCTTTAATTGGTCGTCGGGATGGACCAAAACTTGGTTGTAGCCAGAGAAACCATCCAAGAAGGACATTAATTCTGATCCTGCAACTGCCTGCAATATTTGCTCCATGGGAGGCAAAGGAAAATTATCCTTTTGGCAGGCTTTGTTAAGATTTTGAAAGTCAATGCAAATTCTAATGTATCCGTTCTTCTTTCTTATGGGAACCATATTGGAAACCCATTTGGAATGTCGAACAGGAAAAATGATTTTGGCTTTCAATAATTTATTGAGCTCAGATTTGATCTGGTTTTCTAGATTAGGATGGATCTTTCTCAGCTTTTGTTGGACAGGTTTTTCATCATTTATCATTGGGATGGTATGTTGAATGATAGAAGTGTCATAAGTATTAAGTTCATCGTAGTTCCAGGCAAAGACACTTTTGCATTGTTTCAAGAGACGAACATACACTAATTTTTCTTCACGAGCTAGGCCAAGACCTAGGTTGATATTATGCGGCTTAGTATTGGATCCTAGATTTACTAATTCATAGTTCAGAGTTGAACTTTGAAGCTTTGAATTAGTAGATATTTTGAATCAATCTTTCAAATCATATAGGTCTTCTAATTTGACTACTAACTTTGGCATAACATTATTAGTGCTATCTTGTTGCAATTGTTTGTCATGTTGGTCCTCATCTATTATTCGATTGGTGTAAGATCCTTCTGATGTGGGGAAGCTTACAATATTAGGATCATCATTGAAAATCCTCCAATTGGTGATGTTATCAGGAATCGAGGGTCTAAAGATTAATTTGATTGAAAATCTATTGGGGCTATAGTCTTCTGAAGGAATGAGCTTGGAGGCTATGTTTGCTAAGAGGTCGGCACTAGCATTCTGGAGTCTAGGAATTGATGAAATATTGAATGCTATAAAATGTTCAGTCAGATCTTGTACTAAAGATTGGTAATGCTTTAAATAACTTGATAGACAATGTATAGTATTCAGTACTTGTCTGATAACAATTTCAGAATCTCTGAAGACTTGTAGATATTTGATGTCTAATCCGATTGCTTTGTATAATCCTTGGACTAAAGCCTTGTATTCTGCAGTATTATTAGTGCAATAAAACTCGAGTCTACAAGTTAGCATAGTTTTGTTTCCCTCTGGACTAATTAGTACGCATCTTGCTCCTGCTCCTTCGTTAGACTTAGAACTGTCAAAAAATAACTTCCAAAATAAAGATTTATTTACAGGACTATCTACGAAATTAATACATTTAGAACTATCTGTTTGAGAAAAATTTTCCACTTGAGATAAAACAGAATGTTCTAAGTAAGGTGAAGTATGAGCATTAAAATTTCCTAAGAAAGAATCAACAAAATAATTGGAAATTATATTGTTGCTGTATGCTACAGGTTCATTTTCTCCTTCCAATTCTATTACTATGTATTTCTGATGTCTTTCTCACTCAAACTTTATTTGATTTGGTTTACCATTGTAAGGGAGCCACATGTGCGACCAATTGGTTGCAAAGTATCCTTGAAGTTTTTCTGACCAATCTCTGCTAAGAATTAAGCCATAAAATTATGGAATATTTGCAACTAAAATGTCGATAACTTGACATACCTTTGGATTAGATGACAGCCTTATGGTAACCTGATTTAGTTCACCGATCACTTCAACTTGTGATCGGTCCAGCTGAATTATGCGCACAACAAATTTTTGAGGTTGAATGTTCAACTTTGTACATATTGACTTAGGTAAGATATTAGATGAAGCTCCAAAATCAACTAAACAATTATGCAAATTTTTGTCGAAAACTTCATAAGTAAGAAGAAATGGGGGAGTATGAGATCTTGACCTTCCTCCAATTAAAGCTATATCGTTTGGATCAACTTTACTAGTCGCATTAGTTGGAGGTCTTCCCATCTCGTGAGAAGCTTGCGAGATTACAGCGGCAGGCAGAGGTGCAACTGGTACTGCTTGTAACTCTTTCAAAAGTATCTTTTGTTGATGTTTTAACTTGCTCAATTCATAAAAAGTAATGTTAGCCCCAGTCTTTTTCATGTCTTCTATGATATTATATTCCATCTCATCGGAAACAATCAATGTTTTAGATTGAGTTGGTGAATCTGTTTGGACTGGGCTTGTTTGCGTCGCTTTTGCTGATGTCTTTTTTGCTGCGACTTTATCCTTAGGCATTGAGCTTGCGCTCTTTGGCTTACGAGTAGGTTGAGGAGGATCGAGTTGATTTCTATTTCTAGTACTGACCAGTAATGCCTCTTGATCCTCTTCATCTGGGAGGATGAAATCCCACATACCTTGTACTTCTACAACTTCTTCTTCATCAGTAGGTTCTGTTAGATTCCTATACCAATAGGTTTCATTTTTCATGATTGACAGTGGAAGTGCTAAATATGTTCATCCCTGCATGCTGCAGAGGTTCCATATTTTGTATACAAACAAAGAAAAGTAAAAATGAAAAGAGGGTATGCCTTAAAAGAATAATCAAAAGGCAAGAAAATCAATTGGTCAGAAAAAATAGTGAAAATGAACCCCAAACCAAAGACCAGGAAAGTGGATAGTCTAAATGCCACTGCTATCTTATTTGCAAATTCACCATATGGAGGTACTGCTGCTTGTCACATTTGATGGATGGCCCAACAGTTCAATCTGGACCATGCCATGTTTTGAATTGCAATTGTAGAATAGAGAAAGAATATCTGTCCAAACAGTTCAAGCTTGGCAGATGAGTAGCTAAGTAGAGAATTTAAGGAGCCCAACTGCTTAATCTGGGCCCTTGGAAGAGATAAGGGTACATTTAGATAGGAGGATAGTCAAAAGAAAAAGAAAACAATCAGGGTTTGCCAGTTCAAGTGCACCCAATCCAAAGGAAGAAACAATGTTAGGTGTATTAGGCTAGGTAGGTAGTTTGAGGTTGCAGAAACAAGGTTATCATTACTCTTATCCTTGAAAAGAAGGAGTCATCTCATTTATAAATTGGCACCATGGCAGTTATTTGGTGGTACAACACTAGAAGCATGACTAACTTCCCCTCTCATTCCCTCAGAAATCATTCGCTAACATCCCCTCAAGGACCTTGGGATTTGCCCAAAAAGTCCAATTTCATTCCATTTTTATTAAAAACCAAGTTGACATCTGAGTTAACTTAGTGAAAAGAAGCCACATTTCTCATGTAAAAAGGGTCATTCCATACTCTTTCATCTCTTTAACATTTTTCCATTCATTCCCATCCCATAAAACTCATATTAACATCTAACCCTATTGTATATCTCCCTAAATCATTTCCCCACCCCCATTCTACAAAAAACTATATTAAAGCCCAAAAAATCTAAATATCCCCTCCAAGTGGCAACTATAGCCAAATAATATAAGTCGAGAAACATTAGGTCCATTTGGGACCCATTGTTAACCCATCCGCGTTCATTAACCTTTGGGATTTATTTAACACCCTGTTAAATAAATAACCACATCAAACCCTCCCCCAAACCATACCCTATTACCCTGCGCGCATGCATTTCATTTGGGTTTTATTAATATTTGATTAATAAATAACCAAAGCCCGAACACACATTAAGTCTATAACCCAAGGTCTAACCCGCCCAAAACTATACAAAAATCAAAGTATATCGCGTGCGCTCCTGTAATAGCGCCCGATCATGTTGCCCTCCCGTCCACTGTCGGATAGCCTCCCGCAGATCCGACGACCTTCGTCGATATCGGGTGCCCCTCTGTAGCGGTACGTTAGTACCCGATGGTCGACGATTTTACCGTCGTACACCGAGACACTTGTCCCCTTCCTATTGCATCGGGCCTCCCCTGACACTTACCTCTCCCGTACCAAAGGCGGTCCGACGCAAACCGCTTACCGCCCTCCCCGCTTGCCTACGTCACCACATGACGTTGTGTCCACGTCGCTGCCACTGCACTGTACCTGCGCCATGTCACCCGCTGATGTCACCACCCCGCCACCGTGTCATATGCCACGTCAGCACATACATTAGCTGCCATGTCATCAGCCGTACCCACTACACGGCAAAAAATACGTCATGATGATGTCATCCAGGAAAAACGCAAAAAGCGCCAAAAGGTCCAAATTTGGTTCAAAAGTCGTGAAAACGATTTTTTTTCACCTATTTCTATTTTGTTGTATTTACAAAGAACTTGCATGCATTTTCGCTATTTCACTCATGGAGCTGATACTGTCCACCAACCTACCAACTCAACTCCATAGCTCAACTCCGCAGCCCAAGCTGTGCCTGCTAACCGTCCTCGGCGCCCTGAACATAGGTATTTATCCATTTTCCAGCTTGAAAGCCCTGTTTCTCAAGTTTTCTGTCTAAATTTCCGAAAGAACCTATATTTTTCTTCGAAAAACGCTCCTACCTGTCGCTCACTGTACTGCAAATACCCTTTGAGCTGCTAATTCACCGCAGGCCTGTAAATTTGAACTCATTTCCTCTGCGAATGAACCACTCTAACCCACTGTGCATCCATATGCACCCACAGAAACTACAGAACTTTCTCAATCATTGAGTTAAAATACTCCAGTGCGCTGTTTCCATTGATTGTAACTTGTTTCCTAAAGGGAATCCTCAGTTTCCTTTTCCCTCTATAAACTTGTGCCCCTTCGGGAAAAATTCAATTCTATTTTCTCGGCATTGTGTCCACAGAGCCTGCAATTTCAACCAAATTATGTAAAAAACCCAGTTTGAGTGCTGCAACTTTGTTGTTTACCAAAAACTTTATACAGTGAGGTTGGCTTGAAGTAGAAAATCAGTTTTCATACTCCTGGCAACAGCCTCAGAGCCTAAATTCTACTTCCTATTGCTGTTTTACACCTATATTGCAATTAATACCAGCAGTATAAGATATGGAGACTCCAGTAGCCCTGAACATTGCTCCTTTGAATGCTCCTCACATGGACTTAGAGTGGCTACCTTTGGCAGACAGAGAATTTCATATCAAGGATATGATGGGCCTTAATTCTCACCTCAAAACTGTGTGCCAATTCAAAAACAATCACAGAAATAACACTGATATCCTAGGAATTTGGCAATCCAGTATGCCCATCTATTACCTCCCATCAGTCAATGTGTTACCTGATTTCATTCATCTATGTCATGCAAACTATGACCCCACTCTGGGAGCAATTCTTAGTCCAGATGGGTCTGTGCTAATCTATATCACTCCTCAATCCATAAATGAAATGCTGAACTTTGAGCCTCCTCAGCCTCTGGTTCCCCTTACAATGAAACTCTTGCTTGGTCAGGGTGTAAGGCCCTCTAAGGAAGAAATATCAAGAGTTAGTCAGCTGTTTATGGATCCACAGTGCCATTATGATCATCCTCCTCCCTATCATCAGGCCTCGTTTAATGAAACAGGAAAGCTCATGGTGGATATGATTTCCTACATTCTAGGATGCAAAACAGGAGAATTTGTGGATGAGACTGTATTTTTGCTCTTAACCATATTCACTCCAGGACAACCCCCTGCCGTCATGTATGACTATGCCACCTTCATATCAATCAAAATACATGAACAATTCATGATGATGGAGAGAGAAAGAGTGTTTAAGTATACCCCCTACATTTACCATCTGCTGCTGTACTATCACCCAGATAGTTTCAAGGTTCCTCTCAGGAGATTAGACCCAAAAGGAGAGAGGAGATCTATCATCTATTGGACCTCAGTTTTCCATGAAGTCCACTATCCTCCATACACATATTGTGAGTTTATTAACCTACTCATCTACCCAGCTACTTGCCTATTAATGGTGACTCCTCCTACCAGACTTATTGCTGAAATGCAAAGAACCTTGCATCTTTCAAAAGGCTACAACATTGGTGATTGATACTTCTACCAAAACCACACAGTGATCAGAATTTATGGGTGTGAGTTGTCCCCCTATAAGCTGCCAAGATATGTCCCCATGAGACTTTTTGCCTTGGAATATTTCAGACAGTTCAGTAATGCAGACTTGACTCATTTCCATGGGAAAAACAAGAAGGCACGGCGTAAAATCAGACATCAATTGATTCCCTTTGTTTTCAAAAAAAAGGAAGAAGCATGGAAAGATGCAGACAATATGCTGAGACAAGAACTCATGTTGAAACAGAGCTTCTATTGGGCACCATATGACCCTGAACATTTCATATGCCTTAGAAGAATCAAACACAAGCTTTCAAGATATGTGCACCAGCCAATCCCCTACATTGAACAATATGCCAATCAACAAGAATGGGTAGAGGGCACATTATATGATGAAGAGCTTACTGAAGAGGAAAAATTAGAGAAAGATATGAAAGAAATTGAGAAAAGAATTGACCTGGATTATGTTGCATAGGTCACCTTCACACAACCTCAACCGGTGGGAGCAAGCACATCAACTGCCACATCTTCTCGGTAGCCAGCTAAAGAAACCATTTTACCTGTAGGAAAGGGAAAGGACATTGAGCACTCAGAACAACAAAGAACAATGGAAGAGCAGCCATCCTCAACTCAGGAAAAGGGTCAAGAACAAAGCCCTTTAACAAAAACAAAGGCACATGAAATCCCTGTGCTGCAAACTCCTCACAATGAGGAAAGAGGTAAAAAGAGAGACAGAATAGAGGGCACACCCATAGGGGCATCCACAGACTAGCAAGGGGAAAAAAGACAGAGGCTAAACCCCTATGCCGAGGAGGAAGTTACAGAAGAAACCATAGGAAATATCAGGGGTGAGGGGACTTCTAAATCGCAGATCCCTCCTGTTTTGGAAACATCAGCCAGCTCCTTCTGGTAGGAGCAAGAGAGACAACCAGGTGGGGAGGTTTCATCCTCCAAACAACAGATCCAAAAAGGCTCGGATATCAAATGAGCATTTACAGAGATCAAAGCTAGAAACGAGCCAATAAGGTTTCAGCTTTACAATCAGTTAATGAGAATGGCACCAACAAATCAATAGAGACTGATGGCAGCATATGATATGCAAGAAGGGAAGATAACTCTCAGTCATTTCAGACCTACTACACAGTAGCCACAGTCAGCTGTAGATTACATCAGAACCAATCTGGAGGTCCTGGCAAAAGATATACATCCAATAGACCAAATTGAGTTACATAATCAGGTGGGAGAAATGGTTTATTCCACATTAGCAGATAAGGCTCTAATGGCCCATAGATTGCAGAACTCTTTATACAATACTTCTGCCTAGTTAGAGCTGGAAAAGGCCTCATCATTGGCCAAGGATAATAGGATAAAATCCTTGGAAGAGATCATCATAGAGTTGGGACATGATCCCAAAGATCCCAAAGGCACACAGGCCTTAATTAGAAAAAAGGAGGAAGACATAGCAGCACTGAGAAAATGAATGAAGCTGCCAGTCACCATACGTCCTCAAACTGTAGAAGTGGCGAAACAACAGGAAGTAGAGGATGTGGGTAGTGTACTTATGAGGATGAATCAAAGGATATTAGAAACAGAGAAAGCATTGGAAGAGGCCCAACGAGGGAAACAACTAGAGTTGGCCCCTCAACCATCCCAAACAGCTCCAATAATTACAGCTCCTCCAACAACAGTTACTACAGTAGCACCTCCCCCAGATTCAACTTCAGCAGCAGGTGCCTCAACTTCATCAACAGTAGTGCAAGAGGCCAGCTTGAGCATGGAAGCCATTATGAAAGAAATTAAAGCTCTAGAATTACAAATGGGAGAGATGAAGGAAACCAAAGAAAAGCTATCCAAGATTGAGGCTAGTTATGATAAGTCAAAGATGACAGTTGCTGAGAAGACCAGGGAAGTAAAAGCCCTAGAAAATAGGATAAAGGCCTTGGAGAAAGACCTCACTCTCCATAGGACCCTGACCGAAATAAAAACAATTTTGTGGAATAAAATTGGCCAATCTCTTGCTGATCAATGGACAACAATACAAACCATTTTTGATCAAATAGAATTGATGGCTATAGCTCAGCATGAAACTCATAAGGTCAGAACATTATTGGCAGATAAGCCTGAGCAAGCCAATCGATTGAATCACTTTTTGAATACTTGTACTGGTGACCAGCTGGCAGCACTGAACATCCAAAACATAACAGAGACTATTGTAAGAGTCAAGAAGGTGCTGACCATGAGAAATTTTTTCCAAACTATAGAAAGAAAATGCAAAGAAATGCAGATAGAGGTAAATGCCTTCAGACAGAGGCTTTCAAATTTACAAACTAAAGGTTTACCCAGCCTAGTCACTAGCACTGGGAGGCTACTAAAATAGGAACAATATGCAAATAGGCTGAGTACCTATGTACAAAATCAAATCACAACATCATCAAGCAACACAGAAGAAGCAGCCCCTCCCATAGGGCAGAGCTTATATGATAAACTGGAAGATTTGTTTTACATAGAGCATGAGATAACACACCTTTTTCCAGTTTGGCCGAATTATTACACATATACTGAAGCTGATGAAACATTATTCAAATTAAGAAAACATCAATTACCAACAGAGGAATGGTGGCAAAGCCTGCTTCAGATTCTAAAGTAGTTTGATTCTCTTCTTATTTATTGTCTGCATAAGCAAGTTGCATTATATGGCTTAGCTACCAGAAAATCAAACTGACAGTGCGTGAAATTCGTGCTAAAATATTCAAAAGCGCAGACTAGGTGGCACATGACAACACTACAGGACAACACATCAAGGAAGCGATCACCCACTGACTGCCAGAGTCAAAGGGTTAATAGCACACAGGACACCTGCTACAACTAGCAAAGAGCTTTTAATTCCTCAGTTATTGATTATGTCAGAGTAGATGGATACATTTATGTCCAGATATTTCCCTATGGGATATTTTGTAAAACTCCTATATATACTTATTAAAGAGATGTATTGTTGTTGGTTGGTGATTTTCTTTCTGAACTACGCTGTAAAATATCAGACTGTATTAATACAAATTGCCGTTGAAGTTCACTGTGTCTGAATCATCTGAAGGTGGATTGGATGTTCTGGGACCTACTACAGAATTCTTGTGTCATGCTATGAAACAATAAGTTATACTAAACTGTGTTTTATGTTCTCTATATTCGTAAATTCCATGTATGTTTCATGATCTTGATAACAGAGAAGAAGAATAACATAGGATTTGTCTGAATGCACCCTATGTTCAATCTCTGTTGTTAATTATGTTTTCTTCATGATTAGTCATGAATATGAATTCTTAACTGCTCATGTTTGCACTAATTCTTTCATTCTGAATACTATTTAGGAATCCTTAACTGCTCCTGCATAATATTCATACACTTTCCCTTTGCCAGTATAATGAAAGATTCTTGATTGCCTTTCATTCCCGGACTTCATTCCATCATTTCAAGATTTGAAAATTGTTCCTAGCTTGACTATCCTGCTCTGTGGTACTACCTTTTCACCAAGAAACTCTTTCAACGATTGCACTTTCAGTGACTCCATTGCCCAATGGAAAAAACAATTATATACTTTCACCCCATCTCTGTCTGAGATCACCATCCAACAAACTTAAAACCAAACCCCGTTCATCATAACTAGCCTAAAATATTCCAAAACAAAGCTAAATTCCAAAGAGAGAGCCCTCTCTGGTTGCAGGTAGGCTAGAACCTGCAGCTAAAAGACTGGTTAGTGGTTACCTCGGCCATATTCCCTACAGGAAGCAGCGAACAACCTGAGTGATAATAGGTTCTTCGGTAGAAATTTCCTCTTCTTCTTCTTCTGATTCAACATTGGTAATAGCGTTGGGAGGCTTTGAATCAGTCGAAGGATTTCTTCCATAAGGCTTGTATGGATTTTTAGAAGAAGTCTCTGCTACTTGTTTCTTAGTGTCAACCATTTCATTAGACATGGTCTTCAAAACTTTCTGCAATCCTTCTAAATCGAATGGATCTTTCGATTGTTTTTCTTTGGATCTTCTTTAAAAGTAACCTTCTTATATTTTCGTTCATCAACGACGTTTTTATTTTCTGAGGCTATGATACGTTTCTCTACCACTATTGCTTCCTTCATATTATCAGCTAAAGTTGTTTTATTAGCCCTATCAACGAAGATTGCTATGTTTGATGGTAAAGCAGAGATGTACCATTCACTTCGCACTTCTTCACTAGGCTTGGAAGTAGTAGGAATTTTGTTCAACAATTTATTGAAATGTGAGTTAAAATCTTTGATAGGTTCCTTTGACTCGGCCCTAAGGTTAGACAGGTCATTGATCAATGTTGCAGTAGACTTGTCATCACCGAACTTAGTCAGGAATTGTTCTTGGAAAATATCCCAACTAGTGATAGATCCAGATGGTAATGAGAAATACCATGATTCGGCTGCTCCTTGCAAAGTGTAAGGAAAGAGCCGGACAATGACGTCTTCATTAGTAACTCCATTGAGATTTATAGATAACATAAAGTTGTTTATATGTTCTTTCGCTAGCATGCTTTCCTCAAGATTAAACTTAGTCAGACATTTTTCAGGATGGACCGGTATTTGGCTCAAGGGTGCGGGTATTAAGACTGCCCCTGGGTTATTCCATGGAGATTGGGCCATCGTTGAACTATTAATAGAAGAAAGTGCAAAGGATGATCCCTGTGGTTGGGAAGATGAGGATATTACAGTTCCAGATGATTAAGAAGGAGATGTGGAAGTTCCAATGGACTGGTGGACAATAATCTGAAGTGGAGGGGTGGATGGTTGACTTCAAGGTGGAGAGGTTGAGATGGATGATGGTGATGAAAGAGTCTCACTATCAGACCCTTTAGGTGATTTCCTTGCTCTCTTCCTCGTAGGTAGAGGTAACTCAGTTGGTTCAATACCAAACTTTTCGCTCTTCAATCTGGTAAGAGGATGAGCAGGGTTATATTGCGAAGTCACACTATCTTGAGATTTTTCAGATCTTTGAGGTGATATAGAAAATCGCTGAAGTTTATGAATCAAAGATTCAACTTCAGGAGGTTCAATAGTAGATTTCTTTGAAATGTCAGGGTTTGTGGCAGTGGTTGTTGTTTTCTCGACTTCTTTCTCAAGATTTAAAGATTCTAAATGCGATGGAGAAGTCAGGGGAGATGGTGAGGGTGATTTAATCTCAGAATGGTATTTAGCTTTAGACTTACTTTCCATTCACAGTTCGGGCCCTCCTTCTAGCACCAAATATGTTGAAGCCCCGAAAATCAGGTCTACAACAAGGGGGATACCCACCCGGTCCAAACCTTGGTTAGCAGCTCCTTTTCTGTTTGGTATAGTGGGTTCGACTGGGGGTATGGGACCAGTTTCCCAATCTATGTTTGTGTGTGTTGAGAATTGATATTTCCTTTCTAATAATTCTAAGTAAAATGCTTTTATTCTAAATCTAATCTAACAACATGCAATTGTATTCTAATAAATAGAAATATCTAATTCTAAACTAACCCGGGATGTAATCTTTCCGTTATGCGATCTAAAATGATTTCAAATGGCAATTGGTAATAAAGTTCATTCAGCTGCTATGAGAAAAGAATTCAATAAAGATAAACCATTTCGTATAAAAAGTTATACGAAACAATTGTGGAAAACATATCGCATAATAAGCCACTCATATATTAAGCATAAATAAATAACTATCACCGTACAAAAGTGCCAAATGATAACTCAAGCATTCACGCATTCATATATAAATAACTAAACATGAATACCACCTTAACACATAAGCAGAAATAGTTAAGAGATAAAAGTACCATTTATAACTAGTTCTACTCACGAGCTTCAAGCAATAATGATTTATCTCTTCTTAATCCAACATCTACTAAAAGTACAAAAGTGCAACATCAACAGTAGATATTAAATGCAGATATCAATAAATCCTGTTCCATTCATTCATCAAAACCTCCTCGGAGGGTGCAAAAGTGCATGTTCTGAGAACAATTTTTTGACAAATTTCAGGACCCTTCTCTAAATGCATGAGAAGGGTTTAAATACTACTAGCTAAATCTAAAAATAATTTATTACAAAAATGTTGGATTCGGTTTAAATGACTGTCCTCATTTTAGGAAAAAATAAAGCAAAATTAAACTAAAACTGAATCTAAAACTAAAAATGACAATTAACTATCTATGTATCTATTCCTTGTAGTCGCAAGCGTTTAGCATTTGCTTGAGTAGAGTTCGCTGGCCGACTTCCGACTTTAGCTGTCCTACGAAAACGAAATCGGCAAGTGCTGGTGCCATCTTCTTGGAAGAATTAATGATACATTTGAGAGTCATGCACTGGCTGTGTGGTTTTACCAAGTATGTCCAATAAGAATCCCAATTCAACTTGGTTAACCTTTTGATGGATTCTGTTCTTTCTTGAGCCTTCTACCTCCAGCTTGTCTGTAGTTGCTGTACATTTGGTAAATATTTACATACCACTTGATGATATCCCTGATAAATACCACTGG
Source organism: Pinus taeda (assembly GCA_000404065.3). NCBI lineage: Eukaryota > Viridiplantae > Streptophyta > Pinopsida > Pinales > Pinaceae > Pinus > Pinus taeda. The sequence continues at coordinate 129,682 of APFE031264941.1, read as the reverse complement.
TTTTAGAGTTTAAGCTTTGCTTTTCACCTTTAGCACCTTTTCCTACAAATTTCAGGGCTTACAGGTGACTGAGTGATTAGAAGATTTCCATCTCGAGGGGTTTTTCCCAGCGATGCGCGATTACGCTAATTGTGCATCGAAAACTGCCTCCGTTTCTCGATTCGGGCTTCCATGGTCTTGCGTGCTCTTTTTTAGAGGATATAAAGCTTAAATTTTGTGAAAATAACAACTCTGTGAGTCCTTGGTTCTGAGATTTAAATTCTCTATACGTAATATCAGTATTATCCAGTACCCATTTGACCATGTCAGTGTATGGGAGAATTTTGGGCCTCGCCGCTATCCGGTGCAAAAACGAACATGTTAGTTCTGTAATAGACGCCTCAGAAGACTCGTGTGAGCCTGCAGTTGCTGTAACCTCCATTATTTTAGGATTTTCTTCCTCGAGAGACTGTACATGCCTTCCCAAGTAGCAATACCAGCATCTTTGTTACAGGTGGTGTCTGTGTATAATGGTGTCATTTCTTTATCTTCAGAAATCAGAGCTTTATCTTTCTTTCCCATAATATCCTGAACACTGTTATGTATACTTCTTTGCTCTTCGCTCCTGCAGTTTACAAATGAGGTAAGTGTATTGATAAGAAAAAGGTGACGAGAAAGCTTTTAAATGCTGAAGACATATAAAATATATCACCTTACGTGAAATGGCTCTTCGATCAGAGCAAAACCATATTTCATTAATGATTTCCAACTAACTCATTAATTAACATTAACGTGCATAACTGGGAATCAGTTTATGGAAAAATCTTTTTCGAATGGCGAGCCCTGTAGATCTGCGATGAGGCGATTTGCTTCACAATATCGCAGATCGCAATATCGTGGAATCGCAATATCACAATATCGCTATTTCGTTGTGTGTGGCAACCATCCATTAACGTGTTTTCTGCGAAATGCGATTTGCGATAATCGCCATTGCATATCGGCGGTTTGAGGAATTTCACCTTAAGTGATATTTGAGGCATGCAATGCGAAGAGTGATTTCGCATCACGATTTCGCAATCTTAGATTTCCGCTTGTAGGAAGGCATTCATTACCCTTTTGCGATGCGATGCTTTTTATGGAGAAAGTGTTTTTTGAATTTTATCATAAAACTTAAGTCTTTTTTAGATTTTTCGGGTATTCTCCTAAGTTTATGATAGTAAGTTTTATTCAAAAAGGAAATACAAGCACTAATTAATTTTTTAATTTTTTTTGAATAAGGGTCCCCACTTATTTAGTATTAGTAATAAAACTAAATAAGGAGGGGTTGTTGCTGGCCACAACAATTGGCGATTCACTTGGAAGAACTAGTTATCTCTACTTTTCTTTTGAATTTTCTAAACTTCCAAAACAGAAATTTTTCTAGAAAATCAAACTTTATTATAGAAAGATAAAGTACATCATGCTTTTCGCTGTCTATGCTAGTTTTTTTCTTCTATGTTAACTTTGGTTATTTACTTCCTAGAGCTAGCCCTTGTATTTACATCAGTCACCACTTGGTTTATAAAGATAAAAACAAAGACTTCTCTGTAAATCAGTTTTAAATTTGCTCATTTGTCGTAGGTAGAGCCTCTGCTGCCTGCAGGCGTTTATAGCCTCGATAGGGTTACCTGTTACCCAACAATGATCCTTTATCCTACTTGGAGAAATATACAATTTTCAAAGAGAAACCCATATCCACACTTATTGCTTTCATTTTCTTTTAATCCTTAAAAAACATTGCCTTGGTTTGGTAGCCAAATTATGACAGTGCCATTCACTTGATTTATAATTTTGCTGAATAAGCTGGCTCGTGATGAGACCCCTTGTCTTTTGATTGCAACAATCTCGAGTCATTGCCCTATTGTGGTATGTAGTTTTGGCAAAGTCAGCAAGCTATAATATCTATGATCATGATAAGTCGGCTCGTGATGATACCTCTTATTCTTTAAGTTTAAGTGTATTGCTGGATCATTCCTTGAAGCTCGTAATTCTCTAGGTGGGGAGGAAGTCATTGTTTCCTTAAGAATAGCTCTGGATGACAATGGTAGAGTTTTTGGAAAGAGATTTTCTACAGAGAATCTTTGATTTGTTATTGATACCTTTCATTTGACTGATATTTAAAAACAAATTCCTACTAAAGGTCTTTTTTTATCAAAATTTACAAGGTTGAAACTAGTATCATATTCTGGCTTATAGCCTTTGACTGTATCTTTGAATAATAATGACCAATTTTCTAAAAAAAATTCTATTTATACAAGTAAAAAACAAAATATAAAATAAATACTTGTCTTTTTCGTGAATTCCAAATGTAACCATTTACAACTGGTTTTATTATGAAAATAAAGGAAAACTAATTTACAAAAATAGAAGAATGATCTCCTATGGAAAGTATTTTTTGAGGATCTGCCCGTTAACAGGTAAAGACTCTCTTTTTCCTATTAAAGCCTGTAACATAAAAGTAGATGGATCTATGATTTTTGCAATTTGGAAAGGGCCAAGCCACATTCGTTGAAATTTCGTATGTTTGCCCTTTTCCTCATGAGCCTTGTCCCATTTTAAAACTAGATCTCCAATTTGAAAGTCCTTTCTGGATACCATGTTTGAATCAAAAGAAGCTTTTACTAATGCTTGGTGATGGGGATGAGTTATTTTAGCCTTTTCTCATTGCTCTTCTAGCTTAAGGATTTGCAGTTGCCTTAGTTGTAAGGAAGAAGTTGGTGTTTCATCAATATGTTGAACTAAGGCCAAAGAGGGAAGCGCTAGTTGAGTTGGAAGGACCACTTCTTTCCCATGAACTAAATTAAAGGGAGAAGTGCCAATGGAGACTTTCTACGTTATTCGGTCTGCCCATAGAGAATATATTAGAGATTTGTGCCAATTCTTATGAGTTTGATCAATGGTTCGCTTAATGATTCTAATTAAGTTTTTATTCGTTGATTTAGCTAAACCATTCCCCTGTGGGTAATAATTGGCAGAGTATTTAAGCTTAAAACCTCTTTTCAGTGCAAATTTAGTCATAGCATTGCCAGAAAAATATGATGCATTATCAAACATTAAAGTAGACGGTAAACCAAACCTAGTGATTATGAACTGATCTATGAAATCGATGATGTGTTCGACATTAGCTGTCTTGAGAGGAACTGCTTCTACCCATTTAGTAAAATAATCTGTAGCTGTAAGGATATACCTATGCTGTTTAGAAGAGTGAGGAACGATCTCACCTATTATATCCAATCCCCATTGATCAAAAGGTTGCTCAATGTTGACTGGTTGCAAAGGCAATGATGGTTTCTTTTTCTCCAGCAGGGCAATTGACAAACTTTGACCATTTTCTTACGATAGCTATGTGCTCTTGAATTGTGGGCCAATAATAGCCTGCACAGGGGGTTTTACGTGCAGTGCATTCCACATAATGTCCACCTGCTGGTCCATCGTGGAGTTCCTGCAACACCTTTTCAACTTCAGATTTCTCAAGACATCTAAGGAGAACAAAATCATAATTCATCCTAAAAAGTACATCGTTCACGAGCTGATATTGCTTAGCCTTCAACCTTAGGGCTCTTTTCTTTGTATAATCAAGGTTTGAAGGAGCATATCCATTCTTTAGATAAAATATGATATCAACGTATAATGATTCAACATCGTTTAGGCTTACCTCATACGTTTGTATTTTTGTAGATGGAATTTCGGAAATAAGCGATGCTCCCGCCAACATTTTTCAAAAGCCTTGACCTTTTATAATACTTGCTGGTTTTATTTCAACGTCTTATTCTTGTAAGGCGGTAACCCAATTGGCTCATTTCTCACCCACGTCTTTTTGTACTAAAATATTTCTTACCGCTGGAAATGGTACTATGATTTTTGTATGGGTTTTAAGCAGAAAAGGTCTGAAATATTTAATCGCTTTGAAAACAACATAAGCTTGTTTCTCAACATCTGAATAATTTAATTCAGAACCTTGTAGATTTGAGCTGAAAAAGGCAATTGGGGCTTCTAACATATCTTGATTTGCTTGAGTGAGTATCGCAGCATATGATCTATCAGAGGCAAATGTATATAAAATAAATGGATCGGAAAAATTTGGAGTTGCTAAAGATGGAGCGTTAACAATCGCTTGTTTAATCAGATTGAATGCTTCATATTCATCTTGGACCCATTTGAAGATTGAGTTCTTTTCAATCATTGCTTGTAAGGGAGATACGATCGTTGAAAAATTTGGAACAAATCCCTTTACAAAATTAATCTGGCCAAGGAAGGATTGCATAGCTTTCTTGTTGTGAGGCAAGGGTATTTCGGAAATCTCCTTGATTATGTCAGGATCAATATGGATTCCAGATTTCGACACTATAAATCCAAGAAGTTTTCCTTCACTCAATGCAAAAAATGAATTTTTTGGGTTAAGTGAAATTCCATACCTTTGGAAGTGTTGGAAGATTTGTTTTAAGTCTCTGAGATGATTTCCTCATTTTTTGGAATGTACAGTTATATCATCCAAGTAGATTAGTACTGATTTGTTTACTAATCCCTTATGTGTGGTGAATGGCTTGTTCCTTGGAATGAATTCTCGACAAATGATGGAGACCTAATGTTTGATGATATGAAATGGCCTCATACCTTCTTATATCCCTTATGCCTCCTCTCCTCAAATATCTTTGATCCCATAGCCAACCCTAGCTCAGTGGGAGAGGAATTTAGGATTTTAGTGCTTATTTCTCTTTTGCTTTTGCAAGTGAATTGGTGCTCATGATGACTTGATTTTTGTAGTGGCAGGTGCTTGGAAACATCACAAGATGTTTAGGAGTATCTGGGAACCAATATTACATATGGAAACATAAAATTACATCATTAATGGAGATAAAAACAAAGTACCCTATTTTCACCTCAAAACTTGTTTTGAGGTGAGAACTACATTAGGCTTTCAATATGATAAATTATGGCTTTACCAATCATTATTGGCCTCCTCATGTCCTTGCTAATCATTATTGGCATGTAATTATTGGATTTGACCATGGTAGGACCCTAAAACCTAATGAGACCAAACCCTAAGACCTAATGAAACCAAACCCTAGGATTTGATGAAATGGATTGCAAAATGAACATGAATCATCACTGAAAAGTATGAAAGAAGATTAGAAAGTACATATCATGAGGGAAAAACTGAAGTAAACCCTACCATCAGTAGATCCATGACCTAATGGAATGCATCCTCATCAGTATGGGACTCCTACTATGAAATGCAAAAGAGAAGATTTTGATCATTGATGGCGATGTGAAACGCTGACACTAACACTAGGTTCAGGGATAGAGTCCTTATTAGTACCTTGGCTTGTATGAATCAATTACAAGTTCTCTCTCCAACAATCATGGGAATACATCAATGTCCCTTGATCGTTAGATCTTACAAGTGGCTTGACATAAGCTCCTATATTTGCACTTTACAAGATGTACTTAGGTACCTTGGCACTTGTTGACATTAATGGTGAGTTTCCCTCACATTGGTTAACAACATTCATCAATGGTTGGTAATCCAATGACTTCTCTTCATGCTCGACAACAACACATTTATTCGCATGACTAGAATTTTACCATCTATTTTTGTAGCAGGTGAAGACTATATCATTTCAGCATTTTGCAACAGATACAACAGATTTAGCAGCAGAAATAAATAATCCACTTTCACCACCTCATCCACCATTTATTCAACCAAAAATCAAATGAAATTCTACATTCTATTCCATGATCCAGCAACATCTACAACTTCTCTACATATGCATAGTTTGTCCACTTCCTAGGTAAGTAAAGGTATGTCCTTTTCTAGCCTTTAATCATAGAATTACTTGAAACTGAAATTATAATTTTGGAAAATACTTCACCATATTTCCTTTCTCATTTGGAAAAAAAACCATAAACACCTTTAGCTGGGGGGGAAGGGACATCCATTTATTATCACATCCATATCACTTCATTCCATTTCACTTCATTTCATCCTAACATACTTGTCCTGATCAATTTTGATTGCATTATAAATTAATTATGATTGCATTATAGTTCAAAAGCTATGTGATTTGCAAATAAATGACTAAATTATTAGCATATTATATGGCTGATTTAAAGATGCATTCTTAAATATGTTTAATGAATCTTGCTGCAACGAAAAGAAACTAGGTATTGATACACAAGAACCTATACCGATTAAGATTTGGTTGTCACACAAGAACTAACCAAACATGTTGCAATTGAATGTATGACAAGGAATACTTTGCAAAAAGAAATGAAATTGTCAAATGCAAAGTTTGAGGACAATTGATATAAGCCAAGCTCATTCAAAAGAAAATCATGATTAAGAAATGTAGTAGATGGCATGAGGACATGCAATAACATCAGTTGGACGGTATGTAGAGTCTCCAAAATGTCTTCAAAATATCATCCACTTTCACCTTTATCACCACCATTTCACTCACATGTCGCAACTCCATAGCCATATAATATTTCATTAGTCTCCATTTTCATGATTACATGGGGTTACCTTTGTGTTTTCCAAAAACTAATGATTTCTAGTATTTTAAGTGAATTTATGGTTAAAACTTAGAAAAATTACATATACTTTCTATTAATTAAAAGTGGCTTGAGTTTCATGACATGTGAGGCCATTTGGAAGCTTCCAAGGCACCCTTATGTGGTCTCCAATGCTCAAATTCGAATTCCCTTAAGGATAAGGAAGAAGATTTGGATAAAGGTCAAAGAGGATATGTGTCTCATCATTACCTATTTGAGTTGTAACTCTATGAGATTTTCTAGGGATCTAGGGAGAGAATAATGGACCTCCATGAATGAGGTAGCTTCATATGTACTATAATTTATTTTGAATTGATTATTGAATTAGAATAGGTGAATTTGGTTTGTCATTATTTGGGTTCGTATTTATATTGATCTAAATTGAAAGTTAATTTATAGCATATACAGTGCACACGCACTTCGTAAGTTTTACGAAACCCCCAGGTTGACAATCAAATGATAGGTAATTAATTTGCCTCAGCAACGACCTTGATACTTTTTTGTTTGATTTTTTCTATTGTCTATAGGACTTATGATTATATCATTGATGACCAGAAGTTGAAGTTGTTCCCATCCACCCTTAAGGATGCGTCCTTGCACTGGTTCATTGGTCTACCCGGGGATAAGATCACTTCCTGGGCTTAAATGCAGCAATCTTTTAAAAACAAGTATAGGGACTATTGTAGGTCCAAACACACCGAAGAGGAAATCTTTAGAATGACTCTTGGACCTGGTGAATCTGTGGAAGACTATGAGGAAAGATTCTAGTTCAGTTATAGGAGGGTCAGATGCACGCTTGATCCTGAATCACTCGAGTTAGTCCTTGTTAAAGGAGTTAGGGAGGACATACTGGAAACCATAAACATGTTATATGGGGGAGAAATTTATCAGCTAACCTACGAAGGCATCAGGAAAGTATTCAAAAACCATTATAGGGATGCTAGGAAGAAGTGTAGATCTAGTCAAGCTTTGGCCAGTTCCTCTTCCTCCACAACATCCATTAAGAATGAAATTGGAAACATGTTGGAGGACTTTAAAAGTGAAATGATGCATACCTTTTCTATGAATTTGGACACCATGCAGATTAAGAGGAGACAAGAGGAAGTAGAGAGAGCCTTAGTTATATTTTTATGTAAATTCACTAAAAGGCACCCCAGAAATGAATGCCCATTAAATGTTATAGAGGTCTTCTTAGTCTGTGAGGAGAACCATGCCATAGATAAGTGTACTTCTTTGCCTGGATTGAAAGCTGTATACCAAGGGGCAGAAGGTGGGGATGAACAACTTTGTTTCATCAATCAAGGGAGGCCTGAAGGACCTTGACAATACTAACAGGAAATGCATAGTGCATCCTACTCCTATTAGCATCCCAACAAGAATGCACCCCTGCCACCTTGGTAATCTTCCACTCATAAATCATGGTCCACATCTTCTCCTTGTCCATATGCACCTCAGTATCCTCCCTAATGTTTTAATAAAACATTTCAATCATATGATTCTACACATCCTCAGTGGGATAAACCATCACAAGGTTGGAGGTCTCAACTCAACCAACCTCCTGCTTTACTGCCTCCACCTCCATATCATCCATAGATCATTCATCTTTATCCACATAAGAAACCTCAGATGATTTCTCAACCAAATATGAACCCGAATAACAAGTAGGCACAACAAGTCTATAGTGGAGAGACATATTACCTTGCCTGTGTTGTGGAGATTCAAGAAATCAACCTCAGGTCTGGAAGAGTACCCCAGATAGAAAACCTCCATATTCACCTGAGGATATTGAAGAGGAAAAGGAAGAGAGTATCCCTCAAGTAAATCCACCTCCTTTTCCTAAAATATTGATTCATCCTAACCAACACACCTCAGAAGATACTAAACTTCTGGGAGAATTGAAAAACCAGTGTCTTAAAATCCCACTCATCCAAGCTATCAAGGATGTTTCCATATACAATAAGCTTATAAAATAGAAATGCTTCGAACATAATGGGAAGAGAAAGAAATACACCCCTACAATAAATGTTATTTGTCAATTGTCTAATCTAATGTTGGGAGAGTGATTTTCCCAAAGTATCTAGATCTTAGGAGTCCTGTGGTAGATGTGCACATTGATGGCATCATTATTCCTCATACCTTGATTGATATTGGGGATGCCATCAATGTGATGACTAAGGAAACCATTCTTAAGCTAAAAATCCTAGGATCCTTGAGAAATACAACCACAGTGTTGCAACTTGCAGATAGGTCTACAATGGCTCCTGAGGGAGTTGTTGAGGATGTAATGGTCTCTATTAACTCTTGGGAGTATCCTGCTGACTTCCTATTTCTCCAACCCAAGACAAAATTTAATGGTTATCCTCTCATCCTTGGAATAACGTGGCTATCCATCGCTTATTCTTACATAAGTGAGAGAGACGTGAACATGACCATTCAAAATGGGAATTTGTCCAAACAATTGGTATTGTTCCCTCCTGCTCAACCATCCCTTGAGCATGAATTATCCCTATGGTTGGAAGAGGAGGAGGAATATGAAGTGTATCATACAACATCCCATACAATTTGTACCCTAGATGTTGTTATAGGAAGGGGGAAACCTGATGGAGATGACCTCATTAACTAAATCCTGGAGAACTAGCTCCCCAACACCATGCCTCTTGATGATCTTGTGAAGAAATCTGAGGGTAATCCTTGGACTGATTTATGCCTAGTGGACCCAAGTCCTGAACATGTCAAAATGGTAGAATTTGGTCCATCTAAAACCTTGAATATGAACCCCTCCCTCAGCCGACCAAGAATAGAAGTTGTGAAAAATGTTGAGAGAGAACTTAGATGCCTTTTCTTGGAGCTATAAAGAAATGAAATGGGTGCATCCATTGGTGTATACTCACCACATCTACATCAAGGAATAATGAAAACCTCAGAGGATAATGGACCTAGCCCTCAAATACATAGTAAAGGAAGAGTTACAAAAATTGTTGGATGTAGGGTTCATCTACCCCGTCAGATAGTGAGTGAGTGTCCCGTCTAGTCTTGGTCCCAAATAATAATGGAAAGTGGAGGATCTGTGTGGACTATAGAGAGATGAAAAAATCCACTAAGAAATATCATTTCCCTTTACCTTTCATTGATCAAGTTTTAGATGGTCTTGCAAGGAAGAAGTTCTTCTCTTTCTTGAATGGATTTAGTGGTTACAATCAGATCTAGATTAGCTTAGAGGACCAAGATAAAACTACATTCACTTGTACTTGGGTTACATTTTCTTATAGGTTCCTTCCTTTTGGATTATATAATGCCCCTACCACTTTTCAAAGGGACTTTCTAAGCATCTTTGCTGAGCTAGTCCTTGACTCTGTAGAAATCTACATGGATGATTTCACTCCCTATGGGTGTGACTTCCTCGAGGCTCTCTCTAACCTTGGGAAAGTCCTGAAGAAGTGCATTGAAATGAACATCTTGCTTAGTCTTGAAAAGTGTGAATTGTTGATGAATGAAGTGACTATCCTTTTCCATTCAATATCTCAGGAGGGAATAAAAGTGGACCCAAACAAAATTGGCATCATAAAATGAATCCCTACTCCTCAAAATCAGAGGTATGTTAGGAGCTTCTTGGGCTTAGCTGGATATTATAGGAGGTTTATCAAAGACTTCAAAAATGTAGCCTCACCATTGTTTGGATTTTTTGCCAAGGAATCTGAATTTTGCTGGTCAAGAGACCCTAGAGATATTGAAAGACAAATTAACCACTGCACCCATACTTAGAGGCCCAAATTGGACTCTTCCCTTCCACATCCATGTTGATGCATCTGACAAAGTTGTAGGAGCATCTTTAGGCTAGATAGATGGAAAGTTTCCTTATGCCATTTACTTCATTAGTAAAAATTCATCTAAGGCTGAATGAATTACACTGTGACTAAGAAAGAACTTGTAGATGTTGTACACTCTTTGAACAAGTTCATACACTACATCACTAGACACCAAAATTCTATGCATACTAACCATGCAACTATAAAATAATTAATGAGAAACCTGATGTGAATGCTATAATTATTAGGTGGTTTCTTCTATTACAATAGTTTGATTTAACTATCATTGATAAACCAAGAAAAGAAAATGCAGTTGCAGATTTTTTGTCTAGACTTGATTTCCCTACAGGTGATGAAGGGATGGTAGATTATCAGCTTCTAGATGAGCACTTATTTTCTATCTAAGTTCTATCTCCATGGTTTACTGACATAAACAACTACCTAGTTGTTGTAAAATTCCCTCCAAATCTGCCATCAAGGGAAAAGAGCAAAATTGTAAGGACGAGTGCCCCTTTCACTTGGATTGGGGGCAATCTCTTCAAGCTAGGACCAAATCAAATCTTGAGGAGATGTGCTAGGGAAGAGGAAGTCTCTGAAATCCTCTCATCCTGGCATTATGGGCCTTGTGGAGGTCACTTTGCTACCAAGAGGACATCTTACAAGGTTCTCCAAGATGGATACTACTGGCCCACTCTCCACCAAGATGCAAAAAGATACACCAATCGAAGTGATCAGTGATAGAGGATGGGGAAACCTACCCCCAAGGATGAAATTCCCTTACAACCTTAGGTGGCTTTGGAGCCATTTGACAAGTGGGGCATGGATTTCATTAGGCCAATTGATCCACCATTAGGGCAGAAGAAGTACATCATTGTATGCACTGATTATTTGACAGTGTGGGCTGAGGCAAAGGCTATCAAGGTAGCAATAGAGGAGAAAGTGGTAAAGTTCTTAAGGGAGAATGTGTTCTACAAATTTGGGTATCCCATAGAGATATTCACTGATAGAGGAGCTCAAATCACATCATATTTGATTGAGAATTTGTTAAAGAAACACCATATCAAGAACAAAAATCTATTTCCTATCATCCTCAGGCCAATGGACAATTAGAGGTCAACATTAGAGCACTAGAGAGAATCCTCACCAAGGTTGTGAGTAGCAACAGAAAGGATTGGGAAAATACATTAACGGAGGCCACTTAGGCCTATAATACAACTTGGAAGACAATACATGTTTTACCCCTTATGATTTAGTCCATTGAAAGAAGGCTCTATTCTCCATTGAGTTTGAGTACAATACTTTGAGAATGGTATCAAAGTTAGATTTAGATGTCACCAAAGCTTAGTAGGAGAGGTTTCCCCAGTTAAATGGCTTGGATGAATTTAGAATGTAGGCCCTCCTACATACCAAAGTTATCCAATTGTAGAGGAAGGTCTAGCATGATAGGAATATCGAGGACACAATTTTTCAAGAAGGAGATTAGGCCTTGCTATATGACTCTAGGTTCAAGTTCTTCAAGGGAAAATTGATGAGAAGATGGTTAGGATCATACTTGATAGAGAAATTTGATGAAAATGGAGCTGCTCAAATCAATACCGTTGATGAGGAAGGGATTCCCTTGCTTTTCAATGGATACAGATTGAAGGTATACAAAAAGACCATGTCCAAGGAAGAATTCATCAGCACCATTAGTAGAGAGGTGAATGTGATTGGAAGTGTCATTGATTCCAAGTCAAAAAATTCATAGATACTATTTTTTATTGTGAAAAAAAAAAGAGGCCTACATGAAAACCTTCATGAGGCATCTAAGGCCAACTCTTGGGTTGAAAACCTCCCCGAGGCAGCTCAGGAGTGGAAAAAGAAAAAATAAAAGATCCATGGGTGAAAAGCTCCCTTGAGGCTCTCAGGGTAGGCACACCTGTTGAAAACCTATCTTGAGGTAGCCTATGTGTCCCTTAAAAAAAAGATAAAAAAGGAATAAAAAAAAGAAAAGAAAATGAGCATGTCATGATAGGGATCAACAACCTATTTGTTAATAAATTATGTCATTTTGTAGGTTTTGAGGAAAGTCGTGAATTTCAAAGCTACAGGGCCAAAATTCTCAATTTTCCATCCACTTGTCTATGCATCCCCTCCATATCCTCCATGAAAACCATGTCCTCACCATTCTCCTCCATTCTAGTGGCTCAAAAACCCAATTTCAAGCCCTCTCTAGATTACTACAGGAAGTCTGTAACTCCTACAAGAATATCCTGTAGCACTACAGGAAGGTCCCAAAAATCTACAGGAAGGGGACATGATTGAGAAACCCATCATGAATGACCCATTCAAAATTAAATGAGGTCCTCCCAACTTGATCCGCCACTAACCCATCCTTCATACACCCATGTTCACAAAAAATCATTATCTTTCAAAACTAACCCTAAACTCTCTCTCATCCTAAAAAAATAAAAAATAAAAAAACAGAGTACATTCCCTCCATTTCCACTGCCATACACTACTCAATCAGGGCCCTAACATCATCCTCCAAGCCCCCCTACAATCTTTCTCATCACTCCCTGAAGTTAAAAGACCTTGGAAGAGAAAAAAGGTATGCTACAGGATTTCTTGTAGCAGCTTGTGCAACCATTACAGAAAGCCAAAACATGAGTTTCTTTTTCTTCCCATCAAGTTGAGGGGATGATGGCATCTCATGATGCACCCTGGTGCTCCAAGTAGGACTCTCCAGCAGTAGCAACAAAACCTGGGATATCAACAGAGGACCTGCAAACATAAACAACAACAACAATAGTCAAATATATAGGATCAAATAAAGTATACACATGAGCAGAAATGACAGCAAGACAACTCCTTGGGTAACAACACAAAGGTCCAACACTCCAGCATGCATCGATTGAACATGAGGTAGGCATAGGTATGGTAACCTCTAAGCTCCTCCCTATGTGTAAAATAATGAAAAATGTATGAATTTTGAGGTAAGGTATTTTTTTTTGCAGGAGGTGGCCAGTTAACTTGGCCACCCTTGGTGAATGAAAAGTGATTTATGAGTCATCATGCAACATGGGAGTGTCACATCAGTTAAGATCATATAAAAGGGAGTGGGTATTGATTATGAGGGACGAGGAAATGATTACTTCAGGTGGAACAATGGTCCAAATGAAGAAAAATCATACTTCTGCCTAGTCATCATAGCGCTCTGAGCCCTAGCCAAAAATAACATATAACGTACTAAGGCTCAAATTCTCTTGCATATTCCCTCATTAAAAAATGATTTAAGGTAAGGACGAGCCTGGGAATTAATCGAGGAAAGTTGAACCCTACTCTATCATTTCTACAAGAGGCAGCTACAAGAAGCTACAAGAAGCCCAGAAAATTGCTAGAGGAAGCCTCCAAGGGTAAAAGAACACTAGCAAGGGTCGATTTGGTCTCTAATTATCATTATATGAGGCTATGTGGTGAAAAGTAAGTGGTCCCTGAATTCTACAAGTAATATCAATCATCTTGTGAATTAAAAGAAATTTTTTGGCTATAGAGTAGAGGAATACACATAATTGTCATAGAATAGAGATTTTAACCCTTTATTCCCATTAAATTCCACATCAGAGATATCACATAAAGAAACAATCCTACACTTAGTTTAAAATAAAGGAGAATATGGGAGGGGGATTCAATAGGAGAGATCCTACAGACACTAAAATAATTCACCTTCACCCTCCTGTATTGGACATTTTTAGAAGGCATTAGTGGTTAGGTTTCTTTGAGCTATTGAAAGGATATGATGATGACATTATCTATGAATTTTCCATGGCCATAAAATCTCATATAAGAGCCAGTGCCACCATTGTGGTGAGGGGATTATCCATTTTTGTCAGTCCTTAGATAATTAGCAGAGTGACAACACTTCCCCTAAGGATACCATGGAGTAGAGAAGACAAGTCTAGTAGTGGCATTGCCAAGAAGAACTTCTTCACTGCTGATGAGAAACCTATTGAAGATAAAAATTGAGTCAGAAGGGAGAGCCTACCCTATCCCTAGGATGATATGGCCTACCATATCCTTAAGTTCATCTCTTGTGAAGGAAGATGAAGTGTAGTCTGTGGCTACTGGTTCAGACTAATCCATGAACTAAGATTTCAACCAGAATTGCCCCTAGCCCAAAGACTTAGTATGCCTTATTTCCTCCTACATTCCATCATGGACATGAGCCAAAAGGTGAGAGAGGGAAAACACCAACACCTAGGCCACCATGGCCTCATCAAATTGATAGTTGAATATGCTTTGAATACACTAAGGATTATTGTCCTTTGGTCCAAATTCAGGGATATGGATAGAGAATACTTCATTGACACTCAAATGCTCACACCTGGTGAGACCCCAACCTTTAGTGTTGAATGAAGAGATGAAAAAGAAGAGGAAGAAGAGGCATAGGCAGAGAAAACAAAGGAAGAACTGAAGAAAAAGGAAGAAGATGAGAAAGAGAAAAATGAAGAAGAAGAGGAGGAGCAGTAGGAAGAGCCAAGCCCTGAGAAAACCACTGCACCTAGAGAAGAAGAGGTATCCCTAGAGTAGACAAGTTTGTCTCCTATACCCACTAAAAGGGAGCTAGTTGTTGCCTTAGTTGCCTTGAGCACACCAATAAAACCCAAAAATGAAAGGTAGAGGAAAACTCCCCTCTACTTCAAAACTAGGAAAAGCATCAGGATTAAACAGTGGAAGTCTTAATCTCCCACAAAATCCCCTATTACAATTGAAGAATCACCAAGTAAAAGAGAGGAGCTAGAACCCACTAAAAAGAAAGTTGAGGAGGTCACATCTCCTGAAGCCATATCAAAGACTCCCATAACATATGTAAGGAGGCCTACTACTAGATCAACCTGCTCTAAACAATCCAATTCACCTACCACACTCCAAGAAAAAGGAAAAGGGAAGCTATAGGAAAAATAGTGCCTGTTACAAGAAACACAAAAGGTTCTACAAGAAGAGAAGAAAATGCTATAGGTAGAGAAGAAAGAGCAACAAGAAGGGAAAAATTAAACACAATAGTTAGAGGAGGGGGAAACTTCCCCAAGAGAATTTGAAAAGGATTTCCCAGAGCTACATGAGCCTAGTCCACAACCTAGTTTGAGCTCCTATTACAAGTTCATTGAAGGAGGTAGAGTGATCCCACACAAATTTGCAGTCCCACTTTTCTTTGAACTTGAAGCAGAAAGAGAAAGAACCCATAGATGGATGCATATTTCCAAATCCAAGAAGGTGGAAGACGTGGGCCTCATGGAAGGAAATCTCCTCAAAATGGCAATGAGTTGAGTGAGTTAAGGGAGAAATAGTCCACAATGAGAGCACATCTGTAGGCAAGAAATAAATGGTTGAGGAAGAAATTGAAAGAGAAGGAAACCCAATTGGCCACAATGGAAAGCCTCTCCATGGAGGCACTACAATAGAGACTTCCATCCAAGTCCTAGGTACTTTTCCTCAAATAACATTGGATGAAGTTCTAGATCAAGGCATTAACACGACATGGATCCATGCCATTTCAGGACTACAAGAAGTTCATTGAGTTGTGTGACAAGAGTAGCATAGAAGACAAAACCAAATTAGTTGAGTTCTACTTGCACAGCTAATTGACATGAATTTTTGGGATCCCAATGCAAATTTGGGAGACCTGCAATTGATGGCCGTTTCCTCTTGGATGAGTCATGAGGAGGCTAGAGCTGAGTAGGTGAAGAGAGTTTTGGCAAAAGAAGAAAAACAACCCCTCTATATCAAGGCAGAGTAGATAAGTTCCATGGTTGTAATCAATACTCACAACATCATTTCCAATGATGCTAAGCTATCACCTAGATACCTTGCCACCCAAAAGCAGAACATCTCCCACTTTGAGGACACTCTCAGGCTATTAGGGACAGAGAGCCAACAAGCATGTGAAAGAAGATGGAATGCCTTGCCACACAAAATCTGTACAAAAGGGCCGTGCAAATATTGAAGGTCAATTGGATTGGACTGAAGCTTAGTGTACCTTTGATGTTGGGTGTGCAAGAAGGAAGGAATGAAGAAGAATAAAGGAATCCGTGGGAATACATAGAGAAAAATGCAGGCTTCTATCCTCAAGAAAGCATACCATCTGCAGAACCTTGGGATGTTAGAGAGGCTAACAGGGCCATGAAGGACATCGACATAGATGACTAAGTTTCTTAGAGGATGAGAAACGGTTTCAGCAGGGGGGTGATGATGAGGCTCATAAATAGGTATGATATAAGGGCCATAATGTCATCCTCCAACTTATTAAAATTTATCTACAAATTTTGTTATATTATGCATAGTGTGAGGAGTAAAATATGTGTTGTTGTGTAATGTGGCCTAATGTGTCTTAAATGCAAGAAATGGAGCAATTTTGAGTTAATATGAGTGCAGGAACTTGGAGTAGACAAGAAGAGATATTTTAGGAGGTTTTCCACCTCCTTAACTCCTCCAATCAGTCGAAGATCCCCACTCTATCTATCATCAATTCAGTGTCATTGGCAACCAAGTAGGTTGAGTTCAATGGAAGCCAAGCCAATGTAAGTCAAGGAAGATCTAGACTCACCTATTCTCAAGTTAGGGAGACAAATATCCCTATTTTCTAGGGAGATGTTAGTAGCTACCCTTTTGTATAAATAAACATGCTAAGGAACTCATTAGGATTCAAAATTTTATTGTAGCTAAGAGGCCATTGAGATGAACCACTTGTGACTATTATTATGATGATGTATTTGACATTTATTGTATGATAATGAGAAGATTTGTTTTGATCCGACATTGAGTTAGTTCATTGGGATGAAGCTCTTGGGTTAGGGTCCAACCCTAGCAGCCTATGTCCCTCTTCTGTATCTATATTTCTCTTATCCTAAGATGTTGATTAATTGTTGTAGTTCAATAGAAGTTTATTTGTATTTCTTTTAGTTTAGAAGGTTGATTAGTTGATTCTTATTCATATTTCTTCTAGCTTATAAGGTTAATTAGTTCTGCATCTTAGAAGAGTTTAATTTCTCAAAAAGTATGTGACTATGATCCCTATCTCATCTCCATCATGGGAGCATGATTAGAGAACCCCGCGATCACAACCCAAAAACAGAGTGTGATTTCATGTTTATTGCATACACCAAGTTCTTGGCATTAATTAGATAGTTTGCTTATGATTTATTGGAAATGTTTACGTCTGATTTTTCTTCTCATGTGATTGTTGTATCTTATAAGGTAGTTCATTACATATATCAAGTTCTTAGCATTAGATAGATAATTTTCCAAATTCAATTAATCTTTTCCACCATTACTTATAATATTTTTCCAATGAAAAGAGGAACAGGTGCATGTGTTGTTGTAGGGTTGTTGGGCCTATAGGAAAGGGATCCTTTCACCAACTCCATTTAGGACTTCTCCATCCTCTTTTCATGCATTTCCAACCCATGTTCCTGATATTTATTTTTTTGTCACCGTGAGCAACCAGCTTAGCTCAAATCCGACCTTCTTGAAGTGTTAGGCTTGGTTAGCAGTGTTGATCACCTTCCCCCATAGCCTTCATCCAACTATCCATTAGTTCAACCCTTCATTCTTATCCTCCAAACCCTCTCGACAAAATTCTTGTAGCATTTCAGGACTTCATATTGTAGTACAAGAACCTTGTAGCAACATCTTGTAGCACACCTATAACAACCTGTTTTGACCCTGTTTTGGCTTGCAATGATAGCATAGCTTAGTTTAGGAGTAGGTTGACCCCTCGGCTTGGAATCCATGACCATAAGTACCACCTAGGCCATTCCATTCTTTCATTTTCCTTGCTTGCATGATCAAATAACATTAGTTTTTTCGTTCTGAATTTGTTAATTAGAACTGTACTTAATTTGCAAGTGTGAATTAGCTAAACAATGCATGCATTCTTGAGTAATGAATTGGTAGGATAGTCTTTTGTTTTCAAGAAGCCCTAATAGCTAGATTGATGGAAAATTAGAGTAGTTTCCTTTCTACAGACTAACATGAGTCTTCTGTTCTTTCATAGAATTTACAAGTTTTAATTGAAAATAATTTACTTTCTTTGCACTAGGACTATCCTTCACATTCTGCTTTTAGTAGTTAATAGCCTTTCAGTTCATTAGAGGAATGGTCTTGGAACCCTAATGATCAAGCGACCTAGTTGAGGGTGGCATGAGTAGAATGCATCTACTGTGTATATAACACTGTCACCTCGAAGTTTGTACGAAACCTTGGGTTGATAAGTAAATTTGAAGAGCCTCTGGAAGTTGGAGCACTCTTGGTGCAATACCAAGGCTCACAAGTAGTACAAGGGAGAGAGAAGGGCTTTGAATATTCCAATACAAAAACCACATTCTTATCCTAGAAAAGTCCCAAAAGTATGATATTCCATGCTCATAGTGAAACCCATGGGATTTAAGGACACTAAAGGCTAGGGAAATAAAAACAAAGTTGGATCAAAATCCTCATTATGAAGGGGAATGAAGGGTTTAGGGCTACAAGCTAATATTGTTTCCTCCATTACTAAAATAAAGAGTTTTATGAATTACATGCCTTGCCTCTTAGGTGTCAATAGGAGTAGACGAAGGGAGCGCCCTCCACATATACATTGTTATTATTTAATTTTTTAAATTATTATTATTATTGGTTTTTAATTTCTACTTATTTTTTCTTTTCTTTTCAATTTATAGTTAAAAATATTTTTTACTATTAAAGAATCCCATTTCGCATTGTAATTTTTTTGTCACTACCTTTTTTTGACTACAACCATATGCAATTAGAGGTATTATGCATAGGAAAGGGTCCTTCCCTATCCCTATACAAATCTACCATTGGCAACCCTATTCAATTGGCGAAGAGTGGTGGAACTAAGCTTGAGGGTAGCTACATTGGAAAATTTGTCTATGAAGGATGGTTCCTTAAAGGAAGACACATCACTTGTCTCTAAGATACAATCAATGGATTGGGAGGAGGATTCCTAAAATAATGTTTTAATAATATTCAACATGGTAGATAATAAGAGTTCTAAGAGAAAATTGAAACAAGTATAACTAGTTGAAAATATAACTTATCTATTCAAACTAGCATTTTATTTCTATAAGAGAGTGGAATCTTGAAAAGTTCGTGGGATCTAAAACTTAGTCAAAAACAATAGGAGTTGATTTTACTCTTCTCAATTTTCTAGAGATATTTCCACTCATGGGATGTGTACAAAATGTGAAGAAAGAGGACCCTTTTCCATATTTAATGGAGAAATATTGCATCATGCAATATTTAATCATGCATGAGACTTCATATATGATCAACTAATATATAAGCTGACACTTTTTAATTTTATCGCAGACATGTGGAAATATGTGATTGATGGGGGGTATCTGATCCCTAGGGGCCCTATTGGGACCCTTGCTAGGTTGATATCTTGGATTGATTTTGGGTGAATATGCTACTGTGTAGCACCACAAACTTAACACTGGCTAGGGTTTCCCCATTGGTGATCATAATATTTCAACAAGATGGTAACCATTCATGATGGTAAATTTTATAATGGCATCCATTTCCTTCATTCCTAGAGATGGATTTTAAGTCATGTATTTGATTTGTTGGGACCAAGATCCATTGTTCATCAAATTAATTTCCTTTTTATCCCTAAAATACCTCCTACCCCATGATGAATTGTGGACCATTGATATTATTTTTCTAGACAAATCTAATCCATTCATGAAACTCGAACATTCACTAACCCCTAATCAAGGCAACTATCATAATAAAATCTATACCGTTTAGCTATTTTAACTTGGCCAATATCCACTATCAATAGAAATTAATTTCATCAATCCCACCACCCTCTTATCTCCCCATGATACATTATGTGATATTGATATTGGATCATGAGGGGAAGCTTTATTGTTTGTGACCCTTAATTTCTTTCGAACTCCTAACAAATCACCCTCTTAGGATGAAATGTGTACCACTGATCATAATCGATAGGAAAAATAGAATCCATATCTATCAGTATAGTTGTCATTGACCCATAGTAGATATAATTTCCATGATGATATTTGGATCATTTGCTTAACTTGGAAAGGTGAATACCCCTTGTTCACGGCACTAAAATTCTTTTCAACCTCGAACAAGCCTTTCTCCCTCAAGATGAATTTTGGATCATTGATACCCTTTGGTAAGGCTAAGATATATCATTTTTAGCCCTTTACTTTCTTTCAATTCCATTCAACCTACCTCTCATTAGGAGATATTAGTGGTTGATTTATTTTCCATAAGATTGTTCTTGACATAAATAGTATTTATGAGTAAAATATTAGTAAATCTATTCCAATGGTCGATCTTGCCATGCTTGCAATCTCAAGGTGTTTTGAATTCATAAAATGAGATCATGAGGGGTCTAGGAATTCCTCATGAGTCTACTATTAGGGATATCAAGGAGGAAATTTAGGAATCTTGGAGTGGCTATAAAAACATCATACTTGCTTGTACTTGATTGATTCTCAAGTTGTGATATATAAATCTAGAGTTTAACTAGGACTTTTTTTGGGGAAGGATCTCCATGATAAGAAACAAGGTTCCTTTTAGGGGTCGGTAATATCATGGTGATTGCAGGTCCTAAAATTGCCAAATAATATTTGGGGAATTAAATGATCATTTTTAGAATACAAACTTTGTGAATGAAGTTTAAAACTCTCCATCGTTTTTCTACACATTGAGAGCATTTTTTTTTTCTCGGTAAATACTATCTAGTCTATTATATTATATGTACAGGTGAAATTTACAATCAGTGAGATAGTCCATCCAAGGCCAGCAATGGCTCCATGGATATCTTAGCTTAGAAACAAAAAGCTCCCATGCAGGGGCAGCACCTACCATGCTTTCAAAACTCCTCCAAAAACTTACTAAGGATGGAAACCAGTATGACTTGACAAGCAGCCGGACATATAGCCGCATAGAGTTAAACAAGAACATGATTGCCCACACAGGGGCTTCCTTCCAAAACTAACTGTGGACCGACAGGGAACTTACATTGGTCCGACATGAACATGACAGTATTAAAACCTGAGAGTAAACTAGACCAGCATAAACAAGACAAAGTAAAATACTGCAAGTGAACAAACACAGTGATGACCAGAGTCAAAATACCCGCAGAGACTTCAATCCAGAACCCGAGCCGAGAGAGAGAGGCCTGAGCTGGAGCTCGCGTCGGAGTATTAGTCATCGCAGGGTTCTTTTTATTCCACGATGGTGCACCATCCCTGGCCCTCGGGGATTCCCTCCCACATTGCTGTCCAAGGGTCCTTTGCCTTGCCCTGAGGTTCCGGCACCTGGGGATGCGAGGGGGCGTGCAGAGGCTCCTTTCCAGAGGTACCCGCCTCAGTTGATGGCTGCAGAACATGGTTCTTCCCCTCAGTGCTTTCTGGAAGCGGTTCCGCCAATCCTGGGGATTTTCCGTCATCATTCCCTTCTGGAATTTTTGTAAAAAGAACTGATATGTGGGCATTGAGGCCTGCGTTGTCCTTTGAGCTGCCCAGGGTGAACACAGCTGAGCCGAATGCTGGCAGAACTGGTTCCCCTTCACTCGAGCAGCCAACCTCCACGAATTTCCCAGCTTGAAGTGGTGTAGC
Source organism: Pinus taeda (assembly GCA_000404065.3). Lineage (NCBI taxonomy): Eukaryota > Viridiplantae > Streptophyta > Pinopsida > Pinales > Pinaceae > Pinus > Pinus taeda. The sequence continues at coordinate 107,667 of APFE031264941.1, read as the reverse complement.
CCTCGCCCGCCTGTAGCAGTAGCAACAGCAGCAGTGGTGGTGCTCATCCGCTGCCAGTGTGCGAGAGGAGGAACCTCGCCTAGGAACCCTTCTGCTTGGTTGCCGCTCCCGTAACCTTGCCATAGAAGCCCCTCTGATTTCCCCGAGACCCTGAGGTGAATTGCAAGACCATGCACAGGGCGGGTCTCTCCACAAGTCCCACTCAGGTGTGAGGGAGGAGTTTCGCTTCTCGAATCCAATTTGCCAGAGGGAGGAAATTCACTCCTCGAATCCAATTTACCTTGTTTGCTTGCGAGGTGCAGCGACCACCCAAGGCATATGCCAGGATTACTACGACGGGGAGCCAAGACTGCTTGGCAGGGTGGTCGAATGACCATCCACCCGCTGATCCGCCGCGTCTTCTTCTCCTCAACCTCACCATTCCAATGCGCTTGCATCTGCCCCTCTGCACCGTGATAACCTTCTTCATTCCTTCTTTGCAGTCGAGCATTAACTGCGATTTGCCCCTCCATTTGCTTCTTCTGATCTGCATTGAATGCTCTGGACATGGCCTTCGGGGTACTAAACCTTGGCAGCTAATTTTCATTAACCCATCGCATTGTCACGGGGCGGCACATGCTGGGCATGTGGCTCTACCTCTGGCGACGTGCCAGCACCCGCATCCGGGGACTCAGTGTCTTTTTGGAGAAGATTCTCACATTCCTGAGTTTGTTGAGTGCTAGGGATGATGTCCAGGTTTCCTGCTTGGAAAGGATGGTTGCTTTCTACCCCAATATTGGCTAGGAAATCAGCAATCTTATTACCTTCTCTTCTGGAATGATGAAAGGAGAGGGCCCTGTGATTGCGCAATTCATGAGCAATGAAGTTTAGCCTTGCTTCGAGTCTCCAACAGTCAGCTACTTTCCTAGCTTGAGAGCCATTCTGAATGCGTGTTGCCATGTTGATGATGATCTGGGAGTCGCCCTCCACTATCAACGGTTGAAGATTGAGACGCCTGGCAACTAATAGCCCTTGCCAGAGTCCCTCCAACTCCGCGGAGTTGTTGGTGTCCCATCCTATATTGCCAAAGTAGATCTGTAGGGGGATGCCATTGTGATTACGAATGATACCTCCAAATCCAGCTGGCCCAGGGTTGCCTTTAGAGGCTCCATCGAAGTTGAGTTTGTAGGAGTTGGTAGGTGGGGCAGTCCAATTTCTGACTTCCTTGATATTACCTTTCATTGTCTGATGAGTGGCCTGCTCTTGTGGTAGCTCCAGCTTCCAGTTGTCCAGTATGTTTTTCTCCCTATCTGTGGTGGGGAGATCTTCTTTTGTCCATGATTTCAGAAGCATGGTTTCTCTGACATTGCCATGCAGTCTGCTCCAAATTTCCTCAATGGGCGAGTTCAGGTTTTTGAATATGCGCCTGTTCCTTTCCTTCCATATGTTCCATAGTACTGTGCCTGGGATTATATTCCACATGTAGTTGAGGATCGCACAATCATAGAGGTTTTTCGGCCACTGTCGGATGGTGTCTATGATGTCGCCAGGTCCTTTGCATTTTCTTTGACACCTGAAACCAACCTTCTCCCATATCTGATTGGCGATTGGGCATGAGTCCAAAAGATGCTGTAAGGTTTCCTCATTTTGAAAGCAGTTGTGGAAAATCGAAGGACCATGGAAATTGCGTCTCCTTAGCTTATCCCAGGTGAGAATCTTTCTGTGCCCAACCATCCAGAGGAAGTGGGAAATTTTGGGCCAGGCTTTGAAGCCCCATATTCGTCCCCATAGTGGGTCCGGTCTGGTGGTGAAGTCGCCTATAAGATTATAAGCTTCGGAGGTGGTATATGACCCTTTGGGGAGGTAGCCCCATCTGAGGATGTCCTCGCTGTTCTCAAGCCGAATGCTTCTCTTCTTTAACTCATCTTCAAGAGCTGCAACTTCCTGATAGCTTGTGATACTGGATATCTGATTGCTCGGTCGCCACTTCCTGAATCCATTTACCGCTTCCTGTTCCCAGAATTGATGGACTGTTGCATGCTGCTATTCCTGCCTGTTCGGGATGATCATTGAAGGGATAACACTTGAGAGTTTGGGCAGTTGGTTCCAGGCATCAGTCCAAAATCTAGCACTTTGACCATTCCGTGTTTCCCAAAAGCTGTGTTTCTGGATGAGTTGATGATGCTGTTTGGCTGCATTCCAAATAAGAGACCCACTTATTATGGGCTTGAATCTTATGAGCTCTGCTTGGGGCATATTGTTGGTGTATTTAGCGGTCCATATTTTAGCCCATAACTTGTCTGGATTAGTTATCCATTGCCACCATATTTTAGCATTCATGATGGTGTTGCTGTGCTCTGGATCCCTAAGTCCGATGCCACCTTTGATTTTGGGCCTGCATACAGTATCCCATTTCACTAGTGCCCATTTGCGATTGGTAGCTGAGCTTCCCCACAGAAAGTCACGATGCAGGTTTCTCAATCTTTTTAATACCCATTTTGGTGCCGCAAGGATTGAGAAAATATAGAGAGGCATGGCTTGGAGGATGGACTTAATAAGCACAACCCGACTAGCCAGATTGAGGGAGCGGTGAGTCCACAAGTTGAGTTTTGAATCGAGCTTCTCAAGGAGAGATCGCCAGGCAGGCTGCTTTATGGCCGATGCAGTGAGGGGGGCTCCAAGGTAAGTGGATGGGAGAGAGGCGGTCTGGAATCCTAGGATATGGGAGACAGCGGATTTAACTGACGGGGGGGTGTGGAAGAAGAAGATTTGTGATTTGGAGTTATTGACATGAGTGCCAGAGGCTTCAGAGAAGTCGTTGAGCAAATATTTCAAGCGTGAGGCTTCCTGAGCTGAGGGGTAACCATAGAGCATGGTGTCATCAACAAATTGCTGATGAGAGGAGGCCGGGGAATTGTGGATAGAGATTCCTTTGAGCTGGTTAGTCTGGAGGGCCTGCTTGATGTGTCTGCCAAGACCCTCAGCCATTATCACAAAGAGGAAGGGGGAGAGGGGGTCCCCTTGTCTTATACCTCTGGTGGGTTTGAAAGGGCGGGAGGGAAGACCATTGACAAGGATGGAGAAATGAGATGATGTGATAAGGCTCATAATCCAACGAACCAAGGTGGAACAAAAGCCAAAAGCTTTCAACATATGCTGGATGTAAGACCAGCTGAGCTTGTCGAAAGATTTGGAGAGATCAAGTTTGAGTAACATAACAGCTTGCTTGGTTTGTTTGAGCGAATGGATGATTTCGTGTGTGAGGATGATGCCGTCCAGAATCTGTCTTCCTTCGATGTATCCCGATTGCTCTGGAGAGATGAGCATGGGTAGAAGAGGTTTTAATCTGTTAGAAATGACTTTGGAAATGACTTTATAAAGGACGTTACAAAGAGCAATGGGCCTGAATTTATCAGGAGTTATGGAGTTCTCCTCTTTGGGGATGAGAGTGATGAAAGTGGAGTTAAGGGATGGGAGAAGCCAGCGTAGAGCTCTGGATTCCTCAACTACTTGCCATACTTCCACTTTAATCAAATCCCAGAATGCATGAAAAAAACGTGGTAGTGAACCCATCTGGTCCAGGGGCCTTACCTTCTTTGAGCTGCGCCATCGCCTCGTCTACCTCCTGGGTTTGAATTGGGTGCATGAGTAATTCGTTGTGTTCCTCTATAACCAGCTTGGGGATGTTGCTGGTGATTTTTCCTATCGCCCCTTGCCGATCCACCGCCTGCTCTTGATGTACTTGCTGAAAGTGATTGAGGAGGATTTCTTCTATTTTTTCATGTTCCTAAACTTTTACCCCCTCTTGGTTTTGGATGAAAGGAATCTTGTTGTGCATCCTTCTTTGCACTGTAGTTCTATGAAAGAACTTGGTATTGCGCTCCCCTTCCTTTAGCCACCTAACCCTTGATTTTTTCCTGCAGTAAATTTCTTCCTACTTCCTTCTCTCTTCCAGCTGGTTGTGTATGTGCCGTTCTTTGTCCAAGGTTGCCTCTATGTGCCCTGCATTTATTACTGTCTGGTGGAGATCCTTCAGCTCCCTGTTGAGCTCCTGTTGCGCCTCAAAAATGTTCCCGAAGGTCTCCCGATTCCAGCGTTTTAGGTGACTTTTTAGGAATCGCAGTTTTTGCTGTAGCTGAAACATTTTTGATCCCTCTGGTGGGATGAAGGAGGCCCATATGGTTCTGACGAAGTCCTTGAATGCCGGATGCGTTAGCCAAAATCCCTCAAACCGGAAAGGTCTTTTGGTTCTATCCCCAGGTTGCTGCCATTGCAAAGCTATTGGCCAGTGATCCGATCCGGAGTGGGCTAGGATTTCCGCGGTGAGATCACCACCGAGATGCACCGCGTTATCCGAGATCAGGAAGCGATCTAGTTTATAGGCAATCTGATGCTTGCCACTTCTGCGATTGCTCCAAGTAAAGGTACCATTGCAGAACGGCATGTCTATGAGAGAGGCATTTTGGATGAAGTCCTTGAAGCGATCTACTTCAGGTTCCAATCTGGATCTGCCTCCTATCTTGTCCTCTATTTTGGTTATCATGTTGAAGTCCCCTGCAGCGATCCAAAGTGGATGCTGCCTGTTTTTACTTAGCGCTTCAATGGTGTCGAGGAGCACCCTTTTGCTCCCAGCATCCTGCGGAAAATAGACGTTGGATAAGTTCCCATGAATGTTGGTTCCTAGAATGTGAAAGGCGGCTTGAATGAGGTGATGGGAGGCGTGGAAGTCCGAGAGCGTAACATCCTGGGTGTTCCACACAATAGCGAGCCCCCCCGAAGCTCCTGTGGCGTCCACAACCACAGATCGGCAACCTGGCCAGGCCTTTGAGAGTATGCGGCCTAGCGTGGCACTATTGCATTTGGTTTCTTGGAGGAAACACATCTGTGGTTTTTCCATCTTGATCATGTTTTTTAACATCCTGTATTTTCCTGGGCTGTTAAGCCCTCTTAAATTCCATGATATGAGCTTCATGATTTAACTAGTTTGGGCAGGGCTGTAGTACTTCGTCAGCTTCGCATATCTACCAGAATCTACCAGGAGTTTCCTAATCTCTATTGTTCTCTGGAGATCTGTCTTCCTCCCCCTCTTTTTGGTATCCTTTGGACGCGATCCTCCATCCCAAGTGCTGCCAGGTTGTATTCCTAGTTGGTGTTGGTGGAAAGCTCTGGAGATGACTACTTCCAACTTATCTATATCCGACTCAGAGATTTTCTCATATGGCTTTTTTTTGCAACATAACTCCAGTTCAATAATATCCAGGCCATGTAGATCTATGCTTTCTGGTTCTTCCTCCATGTTTTGCACTTGATTGATTTCCTCTTGGTGGATTTCTGAAACCTGAGGGGGAATCAGCATCCCGTCCACCGCCATTTCCTTGAGGATCTCCGCTGAGTTTTCCCGATGCATGCTTAGGATGGTTGGGATGATAATGGGAGATTTAGATTTGGGAGGGGGGCTGGATGGAGGGGGGTGGGTGGAAGAGGAAGGGCGGGCAGGAATACTGTCAGTATTAAGGGGCTGATCATCTGAGAAATTGCCAAGGGACTCAAAACTGTTCTTGGAAGCAGGATTTTGGGGTTTGGAAGGCTGGGGTTTGGGCCCATTCTAAGGCTTTTTATGCGAGCGCTTTCTGTTCGTGACTTTGGTAAAGCCGTCCTGAGATGGGGCTTCAGAGGATTCAGGAGAGCTGGCTTTGACATTGAGGGGGCAGTCCCGGAACAGATGCCCTAGTGCATGGCATCTCCTGCACCTGAAAGGAACATGCTCATAATCGAGAGGCTGGATCCACTCCTCATCGCGATGGGCAAGGGTGACTGACTCAGGAAGCGCCTCATTCAGTCTAATAAATACACATATTCTAGCATATGAGATAAACTTACGGTTTTTTGTTTCTTTCGCTGCCCTGATGTATCGTCCCACTCCATTTCCTATGCTCATTAGACATTCTTCTTCCCAGTATTCATCCGGGAGTGAATATAGTCTGATCCAGACAGGTGCCCAGGTGAGATCTTCCTTGTCAGGGTTAAATCTGGGCTTCCAGTCCCTGATGTAGAGACCTGCTGAGTTGAAGAAATACGGCCCTCCTCCCAGGATCTTGTATTTATCTTCCAGACAGAAGAAGATGGCGGTGAAGAAGCCCTTCGGCCCCAGCTGGAGAGTGACATCTCCCTTTGGCTTCCATTTAGCTGCAATCCAACCGTTTAAGGCTCTTTCGGTTGGCCAAAACCCTATGAACTTTCCAATGATTGCATGGTCCTTCATAAACTCTATCCTGCTATCGATCTTGTCTCCAGGAAGTTCTATTCTCGGCCTTTCCTTGGCTACTGGTCGACAGGTAGAAGAGGTGACCTTCGGGCTATCCTCCCGAGTTTCTTGTTCTTCTGGCGGATTATTATCGTTTCCTTGTTGCTGCCTCCCTTTGTTAAGAAAATCCGGATCAACCGACCCAAAAATGACCTCAGGTTCCGGGTTGTGCCGTCAGGGGGAGGGCTTTGACGCCCCCCCTGAGGCGGATTCATGGTTTGTCGCTGATCCCCGTCAATGCTATCGCGCTGCAGAGATTTTGGTACAGAGTCTGACCCCGATCTGCTGTGCTGTCAGCGCTGTCGAGGGTTTCGCTCTCAGAACCCTAGCTCAACCACCGCGTTTGCCTCTCACCCACACATTGAGAGCATTACATCACTTCAATTAAAATATATATTGGATGTTATGGCTCCCATAAGTTAACCTATCTTTTTGACTTCCATGAGGCCAAGTGGATGCCATGTCAAGTCCCATTACTCACACATAGGAGCTAATCATGTGTGAAATTTCAATTATATTCTAGAGGGTTGAAAACCCTAACCATAATCAAGATTTGAGGCATGATACAACCCTAAATGTAGCTATGAATGACTAACAAGATGTATTAAGTACTTGATTGTAGCATTAAGGAATTATTGTGAGAGTGAAAATACATTGAAAAATGAAGAGAAAGGCTACTCTAAAGCTATAATTTTAAACTCTCTCTAGATATTATCCTTGTAGTGTCTTACATTTCATAACATAACAACATTTGTAATAATCCCATGGAAATATCACTCACGGGAGTTGGTGCATCAATGCTTATCAAGATCCATGCTTATCCTTTTAAGCATGGTCATTATTGTTGTATTGATTTAATATTCCATAGTTGAGTTTTGAAAATAATTGGGTTTTTATGAGTATAAGGTATATATTAGAATCATTGTAGCATCGATATAGGCCACAATGTCTTTGACAACTCCATGACAATTTAATCTTTATTTGCATTTGCATTACATATTTGAGAAGAAAAGAGCAAGGCATAGTCATCTCTTTCTAGTTGAGTTTTCCAACTTTAGATATCTAAGGGTACATATTGTAGCATTTTAAACACAAGATCAATATCTATGTGTGAAACAATATTGGACTAGCTACTACAAAACAAGAGAGAAGATTGAGAAATATTGCTTAGAAACTTGACTAAGTAACCAATGAGGCAATTATTCCAATTACATAAGATACATGATATGAAAATATGATATATTGTTATTGCTAAATATGGATACCTTATATAGAATCTCCAAGAGGAAGAGAAAATATGAATTATGTTGAGGTTCCTAGTGCATGCACTTAGTTAACTAGACAAACACTTTCCTTACTTATTTAGTGAGTCAAAAACACAATGAGAGACCCTAAATTAGAATATATATAATATATATATATATATATATATATATATTATATATATTATAATTATAGAGTTAATATAGAAGGAAATGGAGTTAGAAATCAGTTAGAATTGATGTAATAACTTTCCTACACAATAAATACCCAATAAAACTATTGAAATATAATTGAAAGTCAACTAATAGGTGGTGGGTGACTGGATTTAGGTGTTAACTACTAAATTTATGAAAGGGAGTGCATAATAACTCTAGTAAGGCATATATGTGAGTTGCTACAAATTCATGGAGTATAGTTAGCCATGTCATCATCGAGTGATAGTTTAGTCAATGCACATGTCATCCTAGGTGACACCCTCGCTAAAAATAGACTTATTAAAAACAGAAAATGCTAGAAAAAGGATGTGATCCCAAATGGTATGGAATGTATATTAGTGAAAAAAAAGTGTCCATACCTTCCCCTAATAATGTATGGAATAGGGTCAAATATGGTTATAATATAGGTATTGATGAACTACTGAGTGCAATTGACCTCAACATTCCCATTGAAGAACAAATGGGGAGTGCACTAGTTAATGAGTATCGACAATTTTTAACCATGTTAGGTACTCATGTATGGCATAAATAAAACATAAAATGAGGTAAAGACATAAAACCTAGTAGGAAGTGATGTGTCTAGTTTTTTGTTGGAAGATATCATACCAATTATTGGGAGCTTACTAATAATGAGAGGTGGGGGGGTGGGTGAGGGGAGTGAATTAGTATTGTGTCGAATCAGGGAAAATTTTAAGGATGAAAAATTTGTCTTAAAGTTTAGAAACCTTGGCGAATCTTACTAGTACCCAAATGAAAATTATAAAATGTTTGTTGATATATTTGTAAAAAAGTGCAAATTTCTAATAGTTTCATATATAACCTTTATACAATTTTGACAATTCTCAAGGTAAAATAATTTTATACTATAAAATTTGGGCGAATCATTTTGAGAAAAAAACGGAAATTGGCAAATCTTTTTTTTGGAAAAACGATGCAAAATTAGCCCACTTGCGAATATTAGCCCCTAAAATATTATGTTAGTGCTTGTCAGTCATCCCAGTCACCGACGATCAAAAGTGATTTTACATAGTTATTTTTAGGGTTTCATGTCAAATTTTTATAGTTTCAAAAAAATTTTCAAATCAAAAATTTGATCACCAGTTATTAAGGTCAGTCTCTACTATTCCTTTTAATTTAGTAACCAGAGAACCCACAATAATAACCATTTTTCATCAATGTTTCAAATCCCAACAGGGATCCATCATCAAGACATTCTTGAATGATGATAGTAGAAGAGCTTGAATGAGGGTATTAAATAGTTTTTAATAGTTTGAAGTGGGAAGATTAAATGAATGTCGGTTGCTTTAATCATTTTTATTTATTTTGTATTTTTTATTTAATTTTTAATT